>JANHFT010005801.1:12980-23693 GCA_032467955.1 Pseudoxenodon macrops | reverse complement strand
ACATGACCACACTAAGCCACGCCCACAAGCCACGCCCACAGAACCGGTAGGAAAAATTTTACATTTCACCCCTGGTGTGTTTCACTTGCGAGGATCTGCCCTAACCTATTGAGATGGGCTGCCTCACGTGGCAGATACCTAGGCCAGTCCATTAGAAGCATTATAACCTCTAAGTCAGTGTACTTAATAACTGTATATTAGTGCAAGATGTTTAAAAATATGCTCTTCGTCCAGAAAGATTCCCAATGCTATTCTAAGCAATCTAAATGAAGTATAGCTAGGTTTATATTGTTTGCATAAATGATTCATGGTTCATATTCCATAATTCAGCTAACTGACCCAGTCAGTGTAGAGAGTAAGGAAAATGATCTTGACAAAAATATACAAGAATCATTATTAGGCAAAAAGGGCTTAAGCATTTTTAAAATGTCCAGAACAATGAGATAACATATGGAAGTGGCTCAGGCAGATCTCTCTCTAATTCACTGAACTATTAGAAGGAGGACAAGATACAGAATCACCACATTTGCAAGATTCATTATTAAGATCAATCTTCATAAAAATAGCTGTAGAAATCTTGTGAAGTTGATTTTCTGACTGATTTACTTAGCAGGGTTTACAGTCATTTATCCAGGTAGGTTTGAAATAGTCCCAAACAGCTCTAATTCTGATTCCCTGTGAACCTCTTTCCTGAGGATTCCTAGGAGGGAAAAAGAGCTTCACCAGGCAGCCTGTTTCTAAACTATCTTAATTTATATGATCCATGGTCACTTAGGGGGATGAGAAGGGCAGCTTCCATCTATGGGAACTGGGAATATTCCTCCAACTCTTCTTATATAACTCAATTGCCTCCCCACAGATTATATACTAACCCTGGAGAAGTAGGAATTAAAAATAGGAAGAGGAAGGTAGTTGTAATCCCATAACAAATGCTTTCAAGGCAATTACTAACTGATGGGTGAATTAGAAATAATTCTTAGTCCATGGGAAATACTCCAAAGTGGGTGACAACAAAAATAAAATACCATTTTCAAAATGTATAAAAATGGGATTATTTTTTTGGTTTTTTTTCCTTCTGCGCATACGCAGAAGCTGGGGTTCTGGCACTACACATGCATTGCCATCTTGGTTTTGGCCTCTTCTTTTTGAATTTTTTGAATTTTTTTCTACTGCGCATGAGCACGCCCATGAGGCGCACCCCCGCAGCGTGGGAGGCAGTGAACTGGCGACGAAATAAGTTAGAACCCACCCCTGACCTGAGGCCATTTGGATGTGGATTTCCAGTTGCTATTAGTTATACCAATATGGCCAATGGAAGGAATGACAGGAATTGAGGTTCAGTAACACTAGGGAGGCAATATGCTGCTTACCAATGGCCTAAAAAAAGAAATCAAAGAGTAAATTGTCTTATATTCTGAACAGGATTTAATAAAATTGTCTTCCCTATAGAATGGGGGCAAGAAGCTTCCCACCAAGTCCTAAATGTCTTTGCAAATAGAGGCCTTCATAAGGAACCCTTGAGGAACCTGTCAGCACATCAAAGCTGGAAAAATACTTCGGTTTCTTTTGCCAATCAGTGCTTGAGAGATCACACACACACAAACACACACACACACACACACGCTCAGAGATGACACAGAAAAACAGACAGGTTTTCCCAGCTTTCAAACTTTATTACATTTCCCTTTCAGATTTTCCTTAGATTCTCTCATTTTATGCACTTTTGCATTGTATTAATTCAAGAGAAGAAAAACATTTGTATCCTTTTTATTAGGCATTTTAACATTTTTGCCCTGTGGTTTTACTCCCTTTTCCAGACATTCTTGTCTCAGTTTGTACAAAGTCACCTCAGCTACCCAAGCAAGACTTTTGTTGCTATCACTGTCTGTTATCGCTTCCTCTGTACTCATTGATACACCACATGAAGGACATTATACCAAAAGGAATCACATCCTCTCTCCCTCTTTTAAAAATTGCAATGTATGAGAAAGAGTTCTGAAGAGACTTTATTTAAAAAATAGATTTTCAAAAATAACCAGAGAAGATAAGCTAACTAAAGAAAGACCAGTTTGAGGGTATATGTATACGAGCAAGTCTAGAATTTGAAATAAATACAAAAATACCAAGAGTAATTTATAGAAATATATGCACCGAAGCTGGATGAAACAAAATAATGTAAATTCCCATTCTTTTTAAAAACTGCATATTTCAAAATCTTAATATGACTATACCAAGGTCATACAAAACAATACAAATAAGATTATAAATGCACTCAAAAGACTGAAGGAAGAAAAGAAATCTTACTTTGTACTTCTTATAGCTGAGTTGTTGAATCTGAATGAAATTCTGGTCTCCAACCTGAAATACAAAGAAATATGCTATATGTACAAGAATAGAAATAGATTTAAAAGTCATATATATGTATAGATTAAATTTGCATCTTTCTATTGTATAATCCCAGTATGAGGCACCATCTGCATTCATAACATATTTCGACCTCTGTGAAATTTTACTTTGATAATTCTTTGTGTTTTTTGTCCTCTTTTGAAAAACAAATACTGTTGAATTACAATATTTCCCCTTTAAAATTAATGTATTTCCTAATTTTGTTCCCAATAATCTGCTGATACTTTTGACATACATACATACCATACATATATACGTACATACATACATACATAAAATCTGCTTTGTTGTTTCAGAAAATCAATAGGCCTATTCTTTAAGCATAAATTCTTCACAAGTTGATAATGATGCATTAGTATCAACTTAAACAACTGTATGTCATTTTTTTGAAGTAAATTTACTAGCATAGAATGCAATGGACCAATCTTCCTTCTCTTTTTGGAAGAAGGTTTTCTTCTTTCCCAGATTCCATTCTCATAATGCCTGTAAAATCTCATTCATCTTGTTCAAATAAATGTCTCTGAGCTTGACCTTGCTAGAGTCATATTTTAATTATTGTCTTTTTCCAATAAAATACCCGTGACAATAAAAACCAAAATGTATTCAAAGAAAGCTTTCCCATTTCTTGAACTTCCTTTCCACATAAGCTCATTTGATAATTTACTTCAATTCTATTTTGCCAGATATTTAGATTTGTTGACTATGTTTCCTGCTGTCTTTTTTTGTTTTTTAATATCCTTAATAACAATTTTGTTCTGGATTCTTTGATTTTATTGACGTAGCTGTAAGTAATGTGATTCCAGTTAAAGAACACCTTGTAACTTTATTCCACTATAACTTAGAACTTGCAAGGGAAATAGAAACAATCGAAGAATGGGTGGAGACAATTAGGCTGGCCTGTTGACTTCTCCCAGCAGAATTAAGAACTATGCATGGCTCTTATTGGACCCTGCTTGGTAAGCTAAAAAGGAGCTGTCTCAGCAGAAAACTGAAGTCATTTTACATTAGCTGACAGCTGTCCATTCTTCTCTGGAAGAGCAGTCTGTTCTGTTTATGAATGTGGAATCTAATGTAGGAACTACATTGGTGCTTCCTGAGCTTGGTTGTTTTCTTGAAGAGGTTTCATTATCCAAACTAGGTGATATCATCAGTGATAGACTAGCACTGATGATATTACCTAGTTTGGTTAATGAAATATTTGCAAGAAAACAACCAAATTCAGAGAGCACCAAGGACCCCTCATTTCAACCCTGATTTATAAATATTCTGCTATGTAGGAACTCATCTTCTGAAGAAGGCAGAAGAGCTACATCTTTAGGCTGAGTAAAGGGAGAAGCAGGAGAGCCATTACAAAACATTCTCATTGGTAAGCTAATCAGAGCACAGTGGTACGATAACAGGCTATTTGGGGAAGGGCTCTTGTTAAAAAGTGGGTCCTATACTTATTAATTCTAGATGTTTATAATAAATCATCCTTGTATAGAAAGCAATGGAATATCCATAAATGTGCTTATAATCAGAATGCAAACGTTAAATACAATTATTTTAAATCACAGGCATTATGATGTCATAATCTACCATCTTTGAAATGCAACACAACTTTTCTTAGGAATTTTATTCACTCTGCAAAAAGAAAAGGTCTATTAGGAACAAAAGGAAAATGCTTTACAAATAAAATAAATGGGCAACCTAAAGCATAACCAAAGAATTCTAGATGAAAATACAGAAGATTTTCAAGAAGAATACAAGTAGAACACTATTATAATAAAGTATATAAATAGTTTGCCATACCATATGGCCGTGATGGCACAGAGCCCTCTCTGTGAGCACATGCGCCATCGCCAGCTGCTCTTCCAGGTTCTGCCACACGCATGTGTGCCAGCCAGCTGATCCGGCATGCTCTCTTCTGGGTTTTGGTGCTCTGGCACATATGCGCACATGCTCCAGTTTTGGCACTTGGTGCAGAAAAGGTTAGCCGTTACTGCTTTATGGTGTAAGAGACCATTTTTCTGACAACTAAAAATTGTGCAAAACAATATAACTGTAGGCCATCCATCTCCAATTACTAAATTTTCAGATGTCCTTGACAGTCTTTCATTTCATAATCATGAGTTACTTGGAAGCATAATTACCTTTATAGATAAAAAGACAAATTTTCTCTAGGGAATTAATTGTAGCAATTTAAAATACCACTGTGAATCATTAACATCTCTTAACAATCACCCAGAGACTCGTCTTGTAAATGTTAGTAAGGCTATTCAAAGCATGGCATAAATTCATGATTTAATTATGTAATGCAGCACAGTTTCTGAAGTTATATACCTTTCCTGAGGTAATATACATAAGGACATGATGCTACAGTAATATTCTATAAAGGGTTAAAGTTTTCAACATACAGATGATCACTTAATGACTGGCATTTACTTCTGGTTTTGAGCAATACTCTGTAGCAAACAATATCCTCACTTAATGACTGCTGTGCTCACTTAATGATCATGGAATTGCTTTATGACAGCCTGTTTGGCTAATGGTTGTTTCAAAAAACGGTTGCTAAATGAGATCTGGTCATATGGTGACCCATTTTACAAACATGAAGAGTTACAAACATAGTTATGTGGTTCATTTTGTGGTCATAACTCAAGGACTACCTCTAAGTTTAATTTCTCAAAATAGGAAATGGTTAGATATAATACTTATAATACATTTGCAACAGTAGTTTCATATTTCATGAAACTATTGTTTATCTTTTTTAAAGCCTGCATATACATTTTATTGAGCTACACCTAATAAAACTTCCACATAGACTGCTACTGGATACATGGATAGTCATGCTTTGTTTTCACACATTCTGTGTTTGCTTTGGGAATAACCTGTGTACAAATGGTTAGTTCACAAGCTTTGAACTTAACAATAATGATGATATAAATTGTGTGATTTGGATCATAGCAAAGTGAACATTCTTAACCTTTCTGCAGCAAATCTGTATCTACTTAGTCTTTTCTGGGCCAATTCCCCATTCTTCCTTTTTCCAAAGACAAATCTTTTGATATGAAATGCAGGTAACCAACAATAGGGAGGATACACTGAAGTTAGTAGAAAGTAAGCCAGACATTCGTTAACTATAGATGACACCCCTAATTGTACTGAAGAACATAATTTCCTATTAAAGAGCAGAGGACAGAAATGTAAAGAGGAAAGTACAGGTCTTTTGCTCAACAAATGTTTCATCTTAGCAAGCAACAGAAGACTGAAGTTTTTCTGTAATACTTGGGAAGCAGAGGATAATACAATAGCTATGTTTCCTAGGAGATGTGGTGATTATTTTTTTGATAATGACAAAGGTTGCAACATCTCTCTCTGAGCCTTGTCTACTGCTTGTCTATCTGTGTTTTCTCAAAAAGGAGGCAGGCAGTAAAAAAGGCAGTGGGGGTGGGGTGGCAAGAGAGATTTTTATGGCTACAGAGATGAATGGGTTAGTTTTAAGCTCACAGAAAAAAATACTATTAGCATTTTAGGAGGTACTATCAAAGCAAACAGTTTACATTTTCAGCCAAATTCATGTATCAAAAAATAAAGTGAAGTTTATAATATAGTTCTTTAGTATGTATTCATGGTTATTCTTCCCCCCCCAATCTTTAAGAAATATAAAAGTCTTCAGAAAGTGAAAAAAAATCAGTCGCCAGAAGAATCCAAACCAATCTGGAAGTAATATCTTTAGGATGCAATCATTATGTTATTATTTCTACCTATTTGTAGATGGGTGCAAGGAATACAGAACTCCTCTAATATGTGGTATAGGAACATATAGTAGAATTTTATGAGCACAATATTTTTCTAGATTGCCATTGCCTGAAAGAGATTTGACTTCATTAGTATAAAAAGAAAAATCCAGTCTGGTTCCAAGCTGGAAGAAAGACGCTGGAAATAAATGGAGACTGGCTGCAAGGTAAGAAGGTCTCTGTTTATTTTTTCCCCAGAAACTTCAGTGACAGCAACATGTTTCTGGGGTGGCTGACAAAATGGCTGAGTGAGCGGATGGATTTTTATAGCGTTCTCGAGTTTGGTGATTGAGATGCTCCAGGGGGTTGTGCAATGTAGTGAGCCTTCTGTCTTTTGATATTCTAATGGTGGTGGGTAAATCCTATTGTGTCCTGTCCTTAGAATTTGGGTGGGGGAATATACATTCTTAATACCATCAGTTCCATCCTTCTGTGGGAGTTATGGCTGAAGGCGCTTTGTTTATGAATAGATTGGCCCTATCTTTCTTAATAGATACAAAATATGCATCTCTAAAGGCTATGGCAAGAAGACTAGGGCTGCTTTCTGCCTTTCTTAATATATTTCTCCATTCCTCCTTTGGAGAAATATAATATTCCACCTCTTTTAATATTCCTCAAAATATTTCATTATCGGAGGGGGGTGTTTCTATATTAGGTACTACTGTATATGAAAACTGAAATAAAGCTTTGATTAACTTTGTCCTGTGGGACTTAAATACAGGTTTCCATTTCCTTGTTGAAGGGGAGAAATTATGGCTGAGTGGTAGAGTGCTTGATTTGCATGCAGAAAATCCCAGGACTATCCCTTGTTTAGTTAAGCATGAGAAAGACATTTGCCAAATCACAAAGACCTGAAAGGTGGGTAAATGGCTGAAATGTACTGGTTTATTTGGAAATGTAATCAATTATCAGAGAAAATAAAACAAAGGTAAGCTGGGCAATATGCTTTAGAGTAATCAGGAGAGTTAGAATAGGTAAATAGGAGGATTGTGCCTAGCAACCATTATTGCAAATTGCAGAGCTCACATTTTCAATGATGATCATCTTATCAACAATGAACTTTTAAAATTCCAGATGTTTGCAATAGCTTAAAAGTGTGTCTGTCCTTGGCTTAATTCTTAGGACCAACTGTTTCTTAGAGCCATTGAACAAATGAAGGAACTAAATACAAAATGTAGGTAGAACTTGCTAAGGCATTGGGAGAGAATACCATGGAATGTGGAGATAAAAAATACTATTTTTATCATGGCAAAATTTAATCTGAATGGAGAGGTTATCCATTATATTTCAGTTAATAGGTAGAATTATTTAGCCTATCTCAATTGGATATCTGTTATATATTGGACTACAGTTCTTAACATCTCAATGCATTGTGGCCATTGGTCATGCTGCTAAGAATGAGAATGCTACTGAGAACTCATGGAAAGGTACTACTATAAGTTAGAAGAGATTGTCATTTACCAATAGCTAATTATAAACATAATAGATTCTTTTCTGTTGTGACTTTATAGCTACTACTAACAATCATGGCTTGGTAACCTGTTTGATTAGCATAGGAGCATTCTACTAAAGTTGCTATTTTAAAAAGATATCATTTAGCCATGGAAAATATATTCTAATTATGGAACAAGAAAAAAAGTAGTTAGATACAGTAGTTAATGCATCAGGCTAGAAACTAGTAGACTGTAAGTTCTAGTTCTGCTTTAGACACAAGTCAGCTGAGTGATGTTTGATCAGTCAATTTCTTTCAGTTCTAAGGAGGTGGCAATGGCAAATCAATGCCTAAAACCCTGAAGGGAATTGTCCAGGCAGCCACCAAGAACTGGATACAATGGAATCGAAGATATTTTTTTCTAAGAATATCTTTGTAATAACAACTAGATTAATTTTTATATAATATATTATTATCTCTTTTATTCATTAAACATGAAACTCAGTCAACTGAACATTTAAAAATGTATCACAAATATAATTGACTGACACTAATAGTTGATACGGGTTGCTGCCAGCATCCTAGGTATCAACCAAGTAACTTCTTAAGATGTATGATGTTCCAAGTAATGCAATTTATAATTAATGGCTTTAATTATGTTTCCAGCATTCAGCTTTGATTTTAATATTTTGTGGACCGTCCTGATGTATTCCTTTTATATTGACTTGTTGACTTTTCCATTCAAGATGAATCTGCTTCCAACATGCCTAGGTATTTATAACCATCATCCTTTCCTAATGCTTTCACTATTTTTCCATTTCCCACTTTTATTCCTTCTAATTTTTCCATTTTTCCTTACTGCATGGAAAATATAGCACATTTTTCAAGTTCAAAGTTCATTTTGATGTCGCTGCTTAACAGCTGAACTGTGTTGAGTATTAATTTAAGTTCAGTGGGGCTTTTCACATACATTTTTAAGTCATCCATGTATAGTACATGGTTTATCTTGCCATGATGGCTTGAGATTTGGTATCCGAGTTTTGTGTTTCATAGGATTACTGTCAGTGGAATTAATGGGATGTTGAACAGTAGTAGTGAAAGTGAGTCCCCCTGGAAAATTCCTCATCTGATGTTGACTTCACCAATGTTCTCCCCATTTGCTGTTAGAACTGTTTTCTATTTTTGTATATTTGCTTTAAAAAATGTACAAATATCTTTGCTGATTCCAAAGTTTTCCATACAGGTGTTAATCCAGCTGTGGGGAAATGAGTCAAATGCCTTCTTGTAATCAATCCATGCCATATTTAAATTCATTTTTGTTTTTTATTATTACTGTTGTTGTGTTGTTGTTATTTACTTTATTCATTAAACATAAAACTCAGTCAACTGAACATTCAAAAATGCAACACAAATACATTGACTGGTGTTTATGGTTGATACTGGTTGCAGCCAGCGTCCTAGATATCAACCAAGTACCTTCTTAAAATATATGATGTTCCAAGTAGCGCAGTCTTATTATTATTATTATTTCTTTTATTCATTAAACATGAAACTCAGTCAACTGAACATTTAAAAATGTATCACAAATATCCTTGACTGGTATTGATGGTTGATACAGGTTGCTGCCAGCATCCTAGGTATCAACCAAGTTGTTATTATTGTCATTGTTATTATTTATTCTCCATTTTTATTATACTAAAATAATAATAATATAATAGATAATTTATATAAAATTATATATACAATTATGATAAAACTAAAATTTAGATGTGTTATATATATAATGAACAATAAGTAGAGTAGTTCTAATTTATTCAAAAGGAATCTAGATATAGATGAATGTAATATGAATGCCCAGAAAAATATTAGGATAAAACATATTTTTTCTTTAATAAAAGCTTGTAATTTTATGTTATTTAAATTAGATATTAAGAAATTATTAGAAATTACAATAAATGTGAATTGCAGTGAAATGTTAAACTAGTTTAGTATTCTTCTAGATTACTATATAACTAGATTACTATATAATCCTCTAATTCACTATATGCTATAAAAGCCTCAAGCAGACTAATAATTTTTCTCCAAAGCAAGGTAAAAATACTCATATTTTTCAATTTTCCTTTTGCGTTTCAGATTCAAGCTTTTAATTTCTACCTTTGTTGAAATATTTTGAGGGAAGGTAGATCCCTATTTTCATTTTTTGTAATCCGTATAACTTATGTTTATAGTATGCTGAAACTTGTTTCCTGCTTTTTGGCTCAAATATTGTTAGCATACAACAGCCTGAATTCACTATTAGAGAGAATTTTTAAAGCTGCACCAATTTCTGACTCCTGTTATTTATTGAGAAAGCACAGTTCTATGAAGGATAAGAACAATTATTTTAAGAATATTGTATATATGACTGTGATACTGAATTTGCATTGCATCTTGCATGCACCAGATTTTATTTTATAAATTGTCAACTGTATTTATATGAGCTGGGATCTCATTTCCATACCACATTCAGGTAACTTAAATTCAAACATATAAAGCAAATTAGGTTTTACCAAGTTTTCATTGCAAGATCTACAACTTACAAAAGTTGTAGACCTTTTTTGCACGTAGATTTATGTGCAATTATGAATAAATGGCAATATAAGTGTAATTGCATGTGTGAATGTGTATAGGATATGAATATGCTGATAAACAGTATTCTTTTCAGCTGAATTAACATACAGAAGCTACTGTATGTTAATTTTATTGGAGTTCCAATTTTACTTAAATTAATATCTAAAAATGGCATACTGTAAACTTACACAAGAGATTCAAATGAAACCACATTCACTATAAAATGAAACTTAGTGGGGCATAATTTTATACTGTCTGTAAATGGTAAAATTTATGTTGCCCTAAAGATATTTAAACACATTTATTGGTAAGTGACCAGGGTTTTTTTAAACTTTCAAAGCAGTGATTCTTATTTTAATGAAAGTTAAATTGCTGATTAGGACTGCTGGAGTAGTTGTGCTTCAACCACAACAATTTCCCAAGTGAAACAGTAGATACAAACTTAAGGTAAACCGCTCCAAACTCGATTGCAGAAAATATGACTTC
>JANHFT010005801.1:0-12880 GCA_032467955.1 Pseudoxenodon macrops | reverse complement strand
GGTTTTGCCGGGACTAAGACTCTGCTTCATGCTTTTTAAGGAAGCCTAGGCCAGAACAATAAGGGCGTCTCTTGCACGCCTGCAGAAACGTCTTCCAACGATTTGAGTCAGGTGCTGAAAATGCCCAATAAGGTTCTCTACTTACCATGGGATTCTTTGACAAAGTACAGGTAGTCCTCGACTTACAACAGTTCCTTTTAGTGAGCATTCAAAGTTACAACAGTGCTGAAAAAAAGGGACTTCTTACTGCTTTTCATACTTACGACTGTGGCGGCATTCCTATGGTCACGTGATCAAAATTCAGACCCTTGGCAACGGGCTCATATTTATGACAGTGGCAGTGTCCCAGGCAGTGTCATGTGATCCTCTTTTGTGACATTCTTGCAAGCAAAGTCAACTGGAAAACCAGATTCGCTTGACAACCATGTTACTAACTTAACAACTGCAGCGATTCACTTAACAGCTGTGGGCAAGAAAGGTTGTAAAATGTGGCAAAACTCACTTAACAAATGTTTCACTTAACAACTAAAATTTTGGGCTCAATGATGGTCGTAAATAGAAGCAGCAAGGGAAGGAAGAAAGGGAGAGGAGAAGGGGAAGTAGGAGGGAGAAGGGGAGAAGGGGAGAGGGAGAGAAGGAGGAGTGGTAGGAGGAAAGGGAGGAGGAGAGAGGAAGGAAGTAGGGAAGGAAGGAAGGTTAGAGGGGCTGCAGACACCTGGAAGGTGGTATGGTATGAAAGAAACCTTGAACTTAAAATGTATAAGAGTGGAAATGTAAAGGGAGAAAATTATTAATGTGATGTATGAAATATTATATGTACAGATAAGATATGTAATTATGTGTATGGAACAATAAAAATTTAAAACTTTCAAAAAAAGTCATGTTTATCCTTTTATCTGTTATCTTATGTATACTTGACAAAATAAATAAACAAACAAACAAATAAAATAAGTAAGTAAGTAAGTAATGGGAGAAAGTTAGTTCTGAGTGCTGTTATTGAATTGACTAGACCTGTCCTTTCATAGCATTAACACTTTCTAATTTAGAAAATTTAGTTTAGTATAGAAACATCTGCCAATTTGGGGGAGACTGGCTAATCTAAATATATTATTTTAGTTCTAGGCATTTGAAAGTAGTCATTAAAAATGTTGACATATCCCAAATACATAGAGTCTAAAGTTTTGATTCCAAGAAGCAGCACTAGTTGCCAAAAGGCAGCTATTGCATAAATGAAAAATAAAACTGTCAGACATACAGTATAATGCTGACAGCATACATGAACATAAATAAATGAGGTATACATGAAGTTACAAAGTTGATCCAGTCATTTGACTTAGAAAAAATGAGACAGCCAAGGTCATATTTTAGAAATGGCACAATGTGTCATTTACAGAACTTTTGTAAATAGATTTCAAATGTTTCCTGTCTGAAAATTATAAACTAATTGTTGATAGCTGAAAATAAAGCTGCTCAAATCTGAAACATTTTATTTTTGTAAGGGAATTGCTGGACCTTGACAGCAACAAATAGCAAAAATCATTGCAATACCAATTACAGAAATAATCAGTGTTGAGCAAGGTGGAAAAACAGAAGAAACATTAATACTACAAACAAATCATTAAAAATGATTACATAGTATACAAATTATTTAATAATATGTTTCTCCATACAGGGATAAAAATATATTTACACTTGCAAAAGAAACATTATTTTGTCCTTAATTTTGACTGAAATTAATACCTGGATATTCTATTAAAATAATGAACATGTTATTGTTACATATAGGAGTATATTTCTAAGAATAGGAAATGAGAGACTAGACAAAAATTGTCCAGAATGGTAGGGTCCAGGATGGCTTCTTCAGTAGGAAGCACACCAATGCCTCTTTAAAAGGAGCTAGGAACACCCCCTCCAACAAGGATTAATTCTTCACTTGGACCCACCCACATAACACCTCCTGAGTGACCTTAACCAACCTGGAGGGGTATGGATGTAATATGCGGGGGGATTGCATTCCATAGGATCCTGTCCACTTCCTCAGTTCAACAGAATCAAAGTGTTTCCAGAAAACTGGATAAGTACCTGGGCATTTCCCTGGGCATTTCCACAGGGCTTGAATCATGGTTAGCATTCATTTGGGAATAAAATTAATCAATTTTGTTATCCAGATGCCTGGAATTTTTTTCTGCACAGCCCTGTAGGTGATGTCTGGGTCACCCTTTTCAAGGAGAGTCCAGGTGATTCTAAGCTGGGCTTCTAAGCAGCATTCTGTGGATGTAGGAGTGGACAAGTATTGCTACACTTACTGCCAAAGCTAAATGGCTTAACTCATGTTCTGTCTAGTTTGTTCTTCCTTTTCTTTCAATGGCACTCTAAGTATTTTCACCTCACTCAACTCCTCCGTGAACCATGGGAAATGATGGGCGAGGAGAGGTTGCATGGATGAGTCTAAGGCTCTGGTAGATTCCCTATCCAGGCAGCTGCCAGGCTTCTGCACAACCATGGAGCAGATCAGCAGGTATTTTCCCCAGTTCCCTGTGAAACCCAGATGATTCCATTAGTCACTATGGGAAGAACAATCAAATGGGTCCAGCTTCCTAGTGTAGAGGGAGAGCACAAGAAAACCTCAATGTCACCGGGATGTCGCATTGCCACTGCTCTGACAAGAGAACCACATCCAATGTAAGGTCATTGTCCCAAGTCAAGCCAAGAATAACCTAGGAAAGGCCCATGGACATCACAAGGCCATGAACTCCCAGGTCTTTTGGAGGTCCATCCCAGGGATGGCAAGTTGAAGTCCCCTAGAGCCATAAGCCTGCCTCCAGCAGGTCAGGCAGGGAAGTTGGCACCTAGCAGTGAGGCTGGTACAGTAACAACAATTCTAATTGCTTTTGTGACCCTAATTTCAGGAACAGGATCTCACAACCAGCAACTTGTACAGCAAGGTCCCAGATGGCTACCAGAGATTCCCCTATTACAATTCCTATTCCCCTGCCCAGAGGTCTCAGCTGGTGCCAAACTCTAAACTCAGTGGAGCATATTTCAGCCCCTCCTTCCTAAGTCCAGCTAGGTCTAGTAAGAGAACCTTTGTTATCAATCAACCTGCCATTAAGTAGCAACAGTCAAAAATCCTGGGCCCCATTGGTCTGCAGACCAATACTCTGGGTGTGAGCACAGACAGCTGGAACACACCATCAATATTAGACATTGGGGGCATCTTCCCTGGTGCAGCCTGCCCTCTGGCCTCCCATTGAAACATTCTTACCCATCACCCATCCTTGAGTCCCCAGAGATTCCTAACCCTAGCTTCCCAATTCCCTTACTTGGCGGGGGTTCCTCCATCGCAAATATACAACCCAGATACACAACATCAGCCTGGGGGTAGTGGCAAGGGCAGGGCCCATGGTACTTCAACACTAGTTCTCAGTACAATGGGACTCAAAACAACCACAAAAGCAGTGGACCCTGGACAGGTGGAATTTTTTTATACCTCCCTTTAAAGTTTTGGCAATGTTTTATTTAAAAAAAAACAAAATGCAAAAAAGAATGTAAACTTACAAATCTATATGCATTTTCTACTGCTTCTATTGTTATTACTCTTATTCATATATTACATTAATTACTATTACTACAACAATTACACTTATTATATTACTAGCCAAGTACAATGCAGTGCTCTATAATAATACTAACATAACACAATCTTTTCTTCCTACAATCACTGCTCTGCCTTAATGCCTCTCTCTGGAATTTCCTTTTTTTCCCTCCCTCTTATTGAATTGTATGTATAATACTTGCAACTTTGCAGGTTATGCTTTTGCAGTATATTTGCACTTTTTTCCTTGCTATGCCTCTATTCTTCTTTTCCTCCAGACCATTCACTGCCTTTGAAGGAAAAAAAGAACTCAGCAGCTTTACTTTTTACACAGATCTCTTCAATTATCCTGCCTCTTTCAAGGTTTGCGTTTTATTAGCAACTCTGCCCTGCTGAGATTGGGGGAGAAGACTCAAACAGGAGGACATGAAGGCAGCATAAGTGCCTACCATTTTTCTAAGAAGACTGTTCTTCTGTCTTCCATAAACTTTATATTATTTCAGTAGCAAGTAGCATAGAAAGAAAAACCAGTGAATAGATTGCTTCAGTGCTCATGTGTATAATAACACAGTGAACTGTTATGATTCAATCTGCTAACTAAATGTTGCTAACAAGCAAATGAAAATTGGTGTTTTTTCTTTCTGATCCTGTCAAGGAAACAAGGCTGTGCCAAAGATTAATACATTAACCATAAAGAATCAGCAATATTATATGAGTGGCATTCTAAGTAAGTTGAGTGCACTGTTATACAGAATGCGAAACATATCTGTAACTTGTTTAAAATAGATTATATTTCACACCAATGATGAACATTTGGTGTTTTTCTTGCTGTTATGACTGAAAATCTTCAACTGTTAAAAGGATGAAATGTAGATGTTATTAATTAGTAATTCATAGATACAGAATATAGAGATAGAGATATAAAATCTCTATCTCTATATTGTATATTGCATCTTTTGATTCAAAGAAGTATAAAGCAGAATTGTATTCACTCCCATAAAATGGCACTAAGAATAAAAATGGATTAAGAAACTTTGAGGAATATATTTCATGAATAAAGTACCTTTTGGCTAATGTCCACTAATTTTACATCCAAGCCATTTTCTCTGCCACGTGGATAAAAGGGAAGGCACTACAATTAGTGTACAAGACCATCCAAATTATGTTAAAAAGTCACTTTACCTATTGAATATCTTTTAATTGAATCATTCCCGAGCTTAAGGTTTTTGTGATTGGTTCGTATCTTATTAAATTATCTGAGGCACATCAGATCAGAGCTTAGAGCTTGTTCCTAAGTTCCTTCTTTTTGTTAGGTACACTTAACTGATGGCTTTCATTACCAGCTATAACAAAACTTCTGAAAAGGAAAGAGCAGTTTTAGAGAGAGAGAGAGAGAAAAGAAAGTTTGACATTGATTTGGCATCATAATGTTAAAAATCTATTCGACTATGGTTTGAATAAAGGCACATTAAAAAGAGAGAAAGATATATTGGTTCTGAAAGCACCCTTGAATTCCTTTGAAAATTTCAAAGAAATCTGATATGGAATCATAAACTTGGAGACTGGAATCAGCTGGATTTGGTACATTACTAAATATCAGTGTTACAACATACTGTACCTGTAAACGTCTGAGAATCATGTTTCAAATGAAATCAAATTGGGGCAATTCCAGCATACTTGACACATTTTGTTGAACAACGAATTATCACCTATATGAAATTATTTTTATTTCAAGGGAAAAATTGAGTAAAAAGGAGCTTCCCCCCCCCAGTATTTTACCCTTTTATGATAATATATTGAGTTTATTCTTTGAAATAAAGGAAGGTGAGACAAAAAGACCATGTAATTTTGGGATAAAGTGATTGACGAATGCTTCTTATACCTTATCTCCCAAAATATGGTAAGGTGAATGAGATCAGCATTTTTGGTATATATTCAGATGGTTCCCTAAAATTAACTTCTTTTTAAAGATACAAAACACTTCAGTGTTTAGCTACCAGATGGTTAATGAAGGCAAACCAAGCAACTTCTATAATTCACAATAATGAGTATGGTAATGAGCCTGCATTATAAACTAAACTGACAAATTATACATAGTACCAACTTAATATAACAAAACCTTTGGAATGGCTGATTCTAAAAAGAGAATGATTCATTTCAGTGGAGAAATATATAACTAACAGCTTTCATTAAGCACTCACTTTAACTGGATAGTGTTTCCTATAAACAATTGTTAACTAAAAACCTTTGTAACTTGCTGTAATGGAATGTAAATGGTGGATTGGATGAAACTAATTCAGATTTTGTTTTCAAGAAGAATGCTGCATTATTTTCCAAATTCCTTTGCTATTACCTGAGGAAAAATTAACATTGGTTATATTCAATTTGATTGTGTCATCTAGACTGATTTGAGCTACTCTGTGAGATTCAACAGACCGGCATTTTGCACTGATTTTCTCCCAAATTATGAATATAGTTTGAATGTTACAGTTGGGGAAGATACTGGAGAAGAAGTAGCATTCTAATATACCAAGAATTATTCCTAAATTTGTGAAGGAGACTAATTTCCATTTGCTGTGATGAAATATTGTTAATGTCTATAAAACATTTATATAACTTCCAAGTCATTGAAAATTCAGCATTGATTAAAATTTATGTACATAAAATAATATCCACAGTCTATATATCAATGAAGATTATCAGTCATCCAACTAGAGTTGTTTGGAAGTTGAGTCATTGCAACTGGAATTCGTTTTTGTTGGTTCGAAATATTTTACTCCTTATCCAAGTAACTTCTTCAGTCTGAGCAAAGTTGGTTTTATATATGTGATCTCAGTTTTCATTTCTCACCTAATCTGGCTAGGCTTTTTAGGAGAAAGAACGAGAAAGAAAGAATGAGAAAGAAAGAATACATATTCTGTGACAATACAATCTAATTCTTGTGTCTGTTTCCTGACCTGGCATACCTCAAAGAACTGACATTTCAATATGCTTTGATTTTCTCATAATTATCAACACATAAGGCTTTTGCTTTCCATGCATCAGAAGACTTGGTTGTTGTACTGTTCTTTCTTAAAATGTGAAGCCTGGATAACAGTGGCCATATTCAAGAACCAATACACTGTCCCATATGATTATTGACTGCACAATTCAGGGTCATATTCAAGAACCAATACACTGTCCCATATGATTATTGACTGCACAATTCAGGGTCATGCACTTTCTTGTCTTCCTTTAAGAAACCTGTTCACAGTTAGTAATCCCTGGAACTGCTTCCTACCACTTTCTATGATTAGATGCAATGGGAATCTGTCATTTAGTCTGAACTAAATATGTAAGTTTCTAACTGCACATGAAGATGCAGGAAAACTTTTTTTTGAGGATCAATGCTATGCATGTCTTCATCACACACTTCTGCCTGGTTTTCAGTACTATTTTTTCCCTAGCATCTTCCTACACTCAATCCAATTTCTAGTGTAACTGAAACTGAAGTCTCTGTGTAAAATTAAGCAAAGGAGAAATTAATATTGCAATCCACCTTCCTGTAACTTATAGCCACTGTTTTCAAAATGTTGTCAGGCTTATTTGCAGAGTGATTCTGTGTAATTATTGAACTAAACTATTTTACTTTCCTAATAGATTTAATTTTTATCCACACTGCAGTCGCAAAACTACTGCAAATTCCTATTGGCTACATTGTGCTCTCAACAGTAATATAACCTAACCTTTTGAGGTCATGAAGTCCCCATTTTGACAGTTTTATAAAATAGTAGCGTTTTAGATTAGCAGCTCATTTTAAGAGTTAGTGCTTCCCACTGTACCATTTCCATAGCACATTCACACAGTTTTTAAAATGTTGTGAAAGAACAAGATTCACCAAAAAAAGTGAATCTCTGCTGCACATTTATTCTGTGTTCATGACAGTTTAATCATTGAAGAGCTTAACTATAGAACTCTGGAGATAGTAGTTCACTAAAGCATCTAGGGATCTTGAATGAAGAACATTCACTATCCTCACAAACAACTTTAGAAAATGTCATGTACATTTACCCTCCTTTAAACCTAGTTTAATAAAATATGGCTATTGCCTACCAGAATTTTTTCTATAAGATCAATTAAAAACAAAGGGAAGAGATCATTTAATACTTTTTGTAGGTCCCATGAGGAAAAAAATAACCCTCCAGAATTTAAACTCAAAATTTAAACTGTGTTTTCTCATGGTGAGCTAATATTTCAGTTTATAGATAGTTGAAGCTTTAGTAAATGATTGCATTTATATCAAACAGTTATTCTGTGTGTGTCTCTCCGTGTGTATAAATTGTAATAGACTTGTCCTATTTCAAAACAAGGTGTCTGTTTAATAAATAAATACTACTCAATGAAGATTGTGCATTCTCATTCAATGCATTTTTACTCAAGCATTGTTTTGACTTACCACTTCCAAGATTAGTGATAGAAATTGTTCTATTAGGAAATATTGAAAAGTAACATTAAAGGCAGGATTAAAAGCTTGAGTTTGATAGAAACATGATCAGGTCTTATTTTGAATCAATATAAAATAGGAGCACAGTGGCTCACATGGTTAGGATGCTGGCTTGACAAGCAACAAGCTCACATTCCAGACCTGAATGCTACTATGGGGCAGATTGATCTCTTGTCCTTCACTCCAGCTGTTGCTGGGGACATGAAAGTCTGTGGGCGTGGCTGGTGGGCGTGGTGTGGCTTGGTAGGCGTGGCTTGGTGAGTGTGGCAGGGGAAGAATACTGCAAAATCTCCATTCCCACCCCACTCCAGGGGAAGAATACTGCAAAATCCCCATTCCCTCCCCACTCCTGGGGGAAAGATATTGCAAAATCTCCATTCCCACCCCACTCTGGGGCCAGCCAGAGTGGTATTTGCCAGTTCTCTGAAGTACTCAAACTTTCTGCTACCGGTTCTCCGAACTACTCAAAATTTCCACTACCGATTCTCCAGAACTAGCCCCCAACTGGATTGTCCCCTGATGTCACTGGATAATCATTTCAACCCACAAGCACCTCACTGTCTCTGACACAAGTGTGATGCAATCAGTATAAAACACCAGGGCTAGGTTAACTTCTTCCTAGTGATACTGAAGATTAATCTGCTTGAATAGTTATATTTAGTTAATTGAGTGCAATGGATACTGGAACAGAAACAATACCAATCAATTTGAAGATGGCAAATGATGTCCCTATCTTTTAAAACAGGGGAAAAGAAGGCTCCAAACTGCTAGAGACCAGTCAGTCTAACTTCAATAGCAATAGCATTTAGACTTATATACCGCTTCACAGTGATTTACAGTCCTCTCTAAGAGGTTTATAAAGTCAACATATTGCTCCCAACAATCTGGGTCTTCATTTTATTGACTTGAGAGGATGGAAGGCTGAGTGAGTCAACGTTGAGCTGTTGAGAAACGACCTGCCGAAATGCTGGCAATCAGCAGTCAGCAGAATTAGCCTGCAGTAATGCATTCTAACCACTGCATCACCATGGCTCTTACCCTTCAATACCCTGAAAATGAATTGTGAAAAGAACATATGAGTTGAATATATTCATGAATGTCACAAAAACAAAGATAAAGAGCCGCTTTCCTCGTTCCAAAGTGCAGGACAAAAAAAAAAGTGGATTTAAGTTATAGGAAGGTGGATTGCAAGAATGAAGGTTACTGAAACACTCCTTCCAAGGAAAAAGGCTTTTCTATAGTGGAATCAGATACCCAGTAATAGGTTCCCCTTCATTGGGCACATTTAGGCGAGAGACAGACAATAATTTGTCAGGGGATTTTTAATTTAGATCCCTACATTGAGTGGACACGAGGGGGGAGGTGGTGTAAACAGCCCCTTCTAACTCTCTGATTCTGTGATTCTATTCTGCCTATCCCACTATTTCTTAAGGGTGTTTAATATGTGGCAACAAAACACAGCATTATTTCCTTAAAGAAAGTTATGGCTAGGTCATCATTTATTTTCTAAACTCTTTACTGAAGACAGTAATCTTGGGTGTCAGTTTGGCACAACAACACAGATTAAAAAGAATATTTAACAGCTTTCTGTTATATTAGAAATTGCTCGAAGTGTTCTGCTATAATATACTTGCTGACTGCAGTGCTTTAACACAAACTTTATTGTGGAAAAGTCCAGTTGCCTTTCTTTTAGAAAAGCTGTTTGGTGTGTAGTTTATTGGACAACATAATAGCCAGTCAAAGCATGATTTAATTACCGTATGTGCAAATCTAGAATAATCTTTAAGAGCACAATCTGTACTCATCTGAAGGACATTTGTGAAGCGTAGTGTCTATTTGAAATATAATCATATGAATACTATTCTATGCATTCTATGCTGTTTTTATCTAAGCGGTCCACATTTCTCCACACTTCATTCCTTAGATGTAGGAACTGGGATTATGTAAGAATATGACCTGCTTCATAGTTTGACCCCTGTTCTAGAAATAGACAGTCCACCTTGTTCTGACCTACTGATTAGTACATTCTGATTTATTCACAGTTCAGAAATGTAAGTGAGAAGACTTGGGATGTTATGTTTCATGAATAACAATAAATAACCGTAGTAGCAACAATAATAAACGTATTTTAGAGAGGAGTCTTTCTTTAAACAGCTCTCCCCAGTCATATAGTCCTGTTCCATCTTACAGATTTGAAGGAGAAAAGAAAAGAAATAGGCTGGCCAAGACTGTAGATCCATACAAAACAATGCATGTGTGCATTCTACACCTGAGCCTTCAACTACTTGTTTCTAGCTAGAGGCTGAAAACCCTTTTCTTCATTTGGCTACAATGATTTGATAGTCTGTCCAAATGTGTTTCCCAAGGCCCCTAAATAGATACACCCCCCCCCATTCCTTTACCAGTCCTGGAACGATAAAGCAAAAATTTTTAAAGCTCACAGCTTTGCCATTTTCCTATCACATGGGCTAAAAGGGGAAAAGGGAAGAATTTCTGTCAATTTTACTTGACAAAAAAGACAGATCTATTCTTACATAATTCCATCAATGAATGTGTGTGGGGGGGGGGAGAAAATGTTCTATGATCAAACCCATATTTATATATCCTTGAGACCAAAGCAAGTAACATTGTAATTGTAATTTTTTATTTTTTTTTGCTGAAAGCATATGGCTTATTATAATCTGGGCAGCTCTGGAATTTTTTCATGGAATCCCTAGGCTTGTAATTCATTCAGTGTCCAACAAATGTCCAGTATCACTATGTTAAACTGCAGTATCGCTGGAAGTTCACAGTAGCACTCTGGGATGCTGTGACACAATTTGAGAACCACAGATCTAATTACATGCCTTTGCACCACATAATCCATTTTCTTCCTTACTATCTGACTTTCTTATCTCTCTTATACACCACTGATATCAATTAGAACTATCAATGGGAGAAAGTGTTTTTTCTCCAGTGGAGGCTGCAGGGAACCCGCTTTTATGGGATTCCCCGGTCGCCTGCCAGCCACTGACAGTGGTTTACCTTTCCCGCCGCTAGTCTGACCAACCAGCGGCGGTCTATGTAAATGAGCAATTGGGAGGACACAACAGGACCAATCTATCGGGGCAGCCTGGTCTACCCAATTAAGGAACGGAATATACTGCTTCTGTTTCCACTTCCAAAATGGAAACAGTATGCTCCATCCCATAATTGGGTACACCAAGTTGCCCTGATGGACCGGTCCCACCGGAGAAAAAACACATAATCTCTCCCCTGGTGTAGCTGAAAGAGAACCCGTGGCTTAGAAGTTAATACATCCACCTAATATGCAAGCAGCCTGGGTTCAAATCCCAGAAAGATATGGCTAGCTGATGAGACCTAAATAGCTTGAAATAGATCTATACCAGTGGTGAAATCCAAATATTTTTACTACCAGTTCTGTGGGTGTGGTGTGGCTTGGTGGGCATGGCTTGGTGAGTGTGGCAGGGGAAGAATACTGTAAAATCTCCATTCCCTCCCCACTCCCCAGCCAGAGGTGGTATTTGCCAGTTCTCTGAAGTACTCAAACTTTCTGCTACCGGTTCTCCGAACTACTCAAAATTTCCACTACTGATTCTCCAGAACCTGTTGGATTACACTCCTGATCTATACTAGTCTCCCTTTATTTCTTTGTCAGTAAAACATAAATTTAACACTATCAATGGGAGAGTTCCACATTAGTGATATATATCAAGCTATATCAATGGAAACTATCCCAGAACAGAAGGTAGGGCTAGGAAACTGGGCCCTAGGAAAGGCGATCTCAGGTCTCCAGTCTCTTATTGTATCTGTGCCAACATTGGTATGCAAATCCAATTCATAATTCAAGTGCGTAAGCACAGTAGCATACTTGAAAGAAATATTATTGTAACACCCAACCTGCTATGCTCCATCTGCTACAAATGTTGAATAGGAGGAAGAATGGAATCCAGTTTATGCAAAAGATTAAACTTCTGGGTAAGCACAAAGTCTCAGATTGAGATTTCAAGCACTGGCTTCTCATCCTTTTTTTGAATACAAGTTGGAAACAAATGCTGCCCAGTTTTTGTAATCTCTCCTGCTACTGAGCCAACTGCTCAAAATATATCCAGAAATGCTACACAATTTGAGGTTGTAAGCTACTTTCATCATATGAACATTTGAATCTACCTCTTTCAAGTCTCTGGAAAGAGATAGAACAACAAGCTAATCATTTGCAGAATGAGAAAGGGCCAAAAAATTATTCTTTCAGTTAACCAGGCTTTTATTAACTAAGCAGGAATGCCATTATAATCACATGTCTGATAAGGCTATTCTTATAAAGCACACCCTGAGCCTATTCAGTTCAGTAGGCTTATTTCCAGATAAGTGCCTATCAAATTAATTCTTACATAACTGCTTTCAACCAAATTGAAGACATACCGTATTTTTTGGAGTATAAGATGCTCGGAAGTATAAGACGCACCTAGCTTTTGGGGAGGAAAACAAGAAAAAAAATCGGCCTCTGCCTCCCAGCAATTTGCCTCCCAGCAAACAGCAAACAGTACAGGTGATATACGCTGTTTGCTGGGTATTTCTGTGCATGTGTGCCTGAAGAATTGGAGCAAAGAATTGGAGAAACGTACATTCTGGCAGTATATTACATTTCTTAAATGTAGTCACACTAACTCCTCCCAATTATTTAAATAGATATACTCCAAACATGACTAAGTCAGGGTCTAACTCTTACATTTCAGACTATACTTGTACAGATGCTGTTAAAATTGATATGGCTTTCTGGAAGTATACATTATTCTCTGCTA
>JANHFT010005800.1:440728-454780 GCA_032467955.1 Pseudoxenodon macrops | reverse complement strand
GGTTTCCTGCCTAGGTAGGGGGTTGGACTAGAAGACCTCCAAGGTCCCTTCCAACTCTGTTATTCTATTCTATTCTATTCTATTCTAATATACAATTTTGAGTTCCTTCTCTTGTAGTACTCCCAAACTCTGCAGTTGACCAGTTAGTAGCTTTTTAAAAAAAAGGTCAGGATAAAATATCTCACCTGCCAGTCATGATAGCTGAAGAGGATTTCCATATTCAGAAGCAATATAAATAAGGCATGCAATGGGAGAGAATCCTGGCTCAGGTGTGCTGTTTGTGAATTTTCCAGAAGCAACTGACTGATTGTTACACACACACACACACACACACACACACACACACACACACACACACACACACACACACACACACACACACGCTGGGGTGATAAGATGAAAAGGCTGATAATGTTAGAACCGAATCCAAACATGAACTCTGAATACAAAGAATGGGGTTCTTCAGTTTCTCTGATAAATTTTAGGTTGCTTTCCTCACTTTGCTGATAATCATGCCCGCCTGGCAGCATCTTTTGTTCTGCCATGATGACCTCTTCATCTTGCACCCAGACTATCCATCATCTTTAGCTGTTCTGATGTCGAAGTAATCTCTTCCTCCATTTTCAACCTGGCAGGGTTGGCCTGCTCTGGGTTCCATTGATTAAACAATGCCCTCTGTTGGGATCCCTGCTACTCTATGGTAGCTCCTGTTCTCTGGAACAAGACTCCCCTCTCCAAATTCAAATGTCTCCCACTTTACTGGCATTTGGAGGGGGGGCTTAAAGACCCAATATTTCATCCAGCCTTTTGGACAGGGTGACTGATGCCCCTTTCTTCCTTTCTACTCCCCTCTGGGTTTGTTTTCTTTGCCATTCTTCTTCTTTTGCTGGTGCTGTTTGTGTGCTTTTTGCACTGTTCTTTATTTTTTTAATATTTTAACAATTGCAAAACACCCAGAGTTTTACACACACACACACACACACACACACACACACACACACACTGTACTTACATATACATTTCCCAGCACCATCCAAGGCCTTTCCCAAGATATATAAAAAGAGTTTGACTTTGAATTCCTTTCCCCTGCCCTGGAGGGAAGTCAGCTGACTTGAAATGGAAGCCATAAAGGCCACAGCAAATTTCCTGCCACTACAGTTTTCTGTCAACTCAAGGATGGGCAATGGCCCCCCAGAGTCCCCTCAGGAACACCAAGATAATAGGGAGTCCTCACTTATGAAAAGATATAACTCTGGGTGATAGCTCAGAAGCAAAGAGCTGGGGATCTTATACATTTGTGCTCTCACCAAAAGCACAAATGAAAGCCATCCTTTTCTTAAAGTGGGGCAGCTATATACTTCTACACACCAATAAGGTGGGAGAATGTTGCAACCTTTTTTCTAATCCATGGTAAATAGATGTATCACATTTCCCTCTTTCTGTTTGAAAACAAAAGCTTTATGCTCACTGGGCAGTTACTAATTTTCTAGTTTTGCTTTTGAAATAGAGGCTTCACCACAGTAGCTTGCAGCTATAAGGGCTTATGTGCTCTTTTTCTCCCTCTCCCTTTTATTCATAGAAACAGAAATGGCTTTAGTTTTACAACGAAAGCAATCCAAAAGCTGACCTAATGGCTAATGAAGCATGTTAGCAATTGGGGATGGCAATAGTTGTTTAGAGTCAATATGCGGCCCTTGTAGGATATTATGGGAACACCCTATTAAAAGGAATGCCTAAATTGTTTGCCTCAGTGGTGTAAATATCCTGAAAATGAGAGACAGAGAGATGGCTTGGCTCAATTCTCGTGCAGTGAAATAAATCTGTGAAGGAGAATGTAATATTATCTTTTAATGCCGCTCCTAAGTATATTTAATAAGGAGGACTGAAGAGGTCTCATTGCATAGTATGGAAGCTTAAAGGCATATTATATAATCTCTTTCTAAAAATGAATTTAGAACAAAAAGGAACTTGGCTATGAGAGAGTTTTGCCATTTGGAAAATTCTGATCTAAATATCAGATTATTTCTATGTCTGCTTAGATTAGCTTTGTTCTCAGGCTGCCACATCTGGTTTGCACACATCTAAGTGACTACTACGGTATTAGCTATATCAAATGTAGATTCTAATCCATAGCCATTCATCTACTGTATTGCTTTTTGTGTTTCAGAAACAGTCCTATGTAATTTACCATATTAAAAAATATTACTGAAATTACTTTAAGAAGCATTAAAATAATTCCTAAAGGCTGTTAGAAAATCAGAGAATAGGAAGTGGAATTTAATAGGGATGTGAAATACATAGGATATCTAGATACAAAATTAAATCTCATGTGTGAAAAACCCTTAAAGAATGTTAACGTTTTTGGCATGACAACTTTTCTTTTACCATTTAGCTTTCACTATACATTATATAATGTTCCACTGAAAGACAGAAAGAACATTTTCAACAGCAAAGCTGTATCAGACTTTTTATTGGTATCTGCTAATGCAAGACTTTCATTCTCTGAACATTTTTTTGTTTAAGAAGAGGATGAAAAAGAAAATACATAAAATTACTGTGGTTGAGTTTCACACAGTGCCAAGTTTCTATATATATTGATCATTCCATCTGTGGTAGACATCTTTCTAATTATCTATGTGCTCTGTAGTATTGAGTTGAATGATTCCATTGATTATCAACAGCACATTTCTTTTTCACATCTTCTCTATTCCCTGTGGAATTCTTTGCCACAGGAAAATTTGCAGCAAGAATAGCTTTAGAAAGCATTACATTAATTCACACAATGTGTCAAACCTTAGTTAACTCAAAATGCAGCTTCCATATTCAGATAAAGTGTATCTCTGAGTACCAAAATAAGTTTTTTTTAAAATCAAGATTCTTCTAGCAAATTCTTCAAGAGTTTTTGCTTCAGGGTTGTATACAACTCTCATCCTAAGTTCAGAAGTCTTCTACGAACCATTTTTCAGAGTGATATGAACATAGGGTTGAATTACGTCACCTCTAACATTCTTTTCAATATCTTAATTCTAGGACACTATGATTTAATAGCCATGTTGGACCTGAGAGGAAATGGGTACAAGTAAAGTTGATGGCAAAAAGGCAGTAGCTGTATATACCATTTCAATCCAATCTAAATCAGTATAGCATGCATCCAATTGTTATTCTGTTCTATCAACTTCTCTGTTTTCTGAAATAAATAAAAAATCTACACAAAGCTTTTGCTTTTGAAGAACTGAATACAGTTCTTGTCTGAATCGTTCTCTGATATGTATACTTACATGCACTTGGTCCAAATGCAATCTTTTTGTGTGTAATGTATTCTAGTAGACTTTAAATTCCATGCTTGTCCATGTTTTGGTAGGTTTTATTTTGGCAGATCACATAGTGAATTTTTGTGACAGATTTCTCTAACTTTCAGAAGATATGAAGAAATGGACAGAAGAAATCATCCAAGTTGAAATCTTCACCATCCATATATATTAGGCATGAAAGTCTATGGAGATTCTTAATCATCCAGGTCATGGTTGCCCCAAAGTGCTTTTTCAAGAGGCAACTGGACTTTCTTAGTTTTTCCTTAAAGATGTTTCCAAGAAGCTCCTTGGATGAGAAGTGAAATATCTTCAAGGAAAAACAAAGAAAGTCCAGTTGCCTCTTGAAAAAGCACCTTTGGGGTAGGCAAGACAGCTTAGGCCATCATTGTCTCTCAGACCAACCCACCTCACAAGGTTGTTTTTGTGGGGAAAATAAATGAAGAAATATGTTGGATATGTTCACCGTCTTGACTTATTTATAAAAATAATAAAGGGGAGATAATAAAATAAATAAATATACCAAACTGTATCAGTGTCTGAAACCTTCAGTGCAAACTTGAAGGTCCAGAAAGTATTATCATCCTTAAACAAGTAATATTATATTTACTGACAAAAGCTTTAATTAGACTTTAGTCAACTAAATCCCATCAGTGTCTCTTATGCCACTGCAATTCTAAGCAGAGTAGGTCATGATCTCAGGCAACTTTATTTCAAGGACACAAAATGGTCTGTTATGTTATTTATTATGATTGTATTTGTATTACTTAGTGAAATTTGTTGCTTCAATTGTCCAAATAACTTGATTAGCCTTGGATATGATGCACTTTACTTTGGGAAGTGAAAGATGCATTTGCTGCTCCATTTCAGATCAATGATGTTTCAGTAATTAGAAAAATCCCACGAGGCATCTAGTTGCTAGATGAAAGCAGCCTTCATTCTACTTCCTCTTTGTAGCTCCCTTATGGTTCTTTGCTTTCCTAATGCTCCAAATTGTGTTGTCCTGTTTTGAAAGCTGCAAGGGTACTGGCAGAGAGGGCTGGGCAATATCTGCCTGTCTGTAACCCTTGATAAACACTATGGTGCAGCCAGCGTGAAATGAAGAAATATTGCTCCTGGTAAATATTTATTTTATATCAGAAATTAGCATACCAAATGTAATTAAAAACAACTTTATGCGTACATTCCCCCTTCCTCCGGTCTGTCAAATGACAACTTGGAATAACTAGTCATAAAGAAATGCAGCCTTAATTAGCAAGCACCAGAGCTTACTATTGCCATCTGATAATTACTCTGCTATGAGCTTCTGAAATTACATCTCCTTCTCCTTCTCCTTCTCCTTCTCCTTCTCCTTGCCCTCCTCATCCTCATCCTCTTTTTGAACATCTTTCAGAAAAAAGCTTCATAAACATCTGCTTCTTTTGTTGATGAGGTGACATGATGAAAATGGAGGAAAAGATTTCCCATTGTTGCAGTTTATTCAATCCCTGCAAGGAGCATCTCTACCTTCCTATCGGTTACGCTGTGCAGCCATTAAACAGGTGTCTCAGATGTTTCTTCTTTGTTGATCTTTAGTTTGTAAGATTTATTTTTTGCAGCATGCATTGGCCCTTTTGTACTTTTTAACATGCCATAGGCAATGACGAATGTATAGGAATAAATTGTGAAACCTAGAAGAAAAAGAAAAAGAAAATGCCCCAAAGTCTTTTAAAAAAACTTCCAGTGGTAAAGATAAAAGAACATTATATACATCTTCAACAGAAAATCTCTTATTAAGCAGAAAGAGAGCTGTTGATTTCAGTCTCTTGCAAATCAAGACATTTTCTGCTTTTCCATAACAAGGGGTTGGGATGAGGGGGAAACAATAAAAAAGAGCAAAAAAGATTAGGAAAGATGCCTATTAGTCATTGTGTTGCAGAAGAAGAGCTTTCTTCCTAAAGTAGAAATAAAAATGGTTTATAATTAAATTCAAGTCTCATTCTCCTAAAATGTCTTTAGATGCCATTTGTAAGAGATAGCATGATACAGTGAAAACTGTAGTCTTAAATCAGGAGAACCATGGCAAAACTGCAAACTCAGCTATCAAGATAGTTAAATAATTCTGGGCAGTCAATAAACTCTGAATTTGTTCAAGGTCCCCACATCTGAAGGGAAGGAATTCACTCAGGGCTTTGAAAACATTCAAACACCTTTTAGACTTGATGGTCACCATAATTAGGTGAAGGATTTAAAGGATAATGGTGTGCAGAAGGACATAGAGGGTGACCTTTGATTGACTTTCCATAAGTCCCCTCACTTGAGAGGATAATTGGCCTGATCAAGTTCCTTTACTTTGCTACAGTATTATGGTTGAACTAACATTAGGGTAAGGATTGCAGATGCAGGACCGGCAAAATGACTGATTGCCATATTGAAAAGCATCTAAGACTTGTACCGTTTTAGTACAGTGGAAAAGATGTCCTCATTGTGTTCCATAAAAATGAAAAGGAAGCATGCTATGAGATTGCAACCCAGAGGTTGATGTACCCATATATTTGTTGAATATATGAAAAATAGAGTCACTAAAAAAGCATGAAGCCTTGTGTGGAAACAAAATGCCATTCATAAATGAAATTTGAATCTGAATATTCTTATCTTTTATTGAAAAACAAGAAATAGAGAAAATAATGTGTAGTAAAGAGTTGTAGAAAGCAGATCATCATAGACTGAACTTGGGGAAGTTCAGTCAATATTTTGTTAAAAGGTTACCCTAATGATAACTGGTTATCCTTTAATTTGTTGATTTATCTTAAAGAGAGGACATTTAAAATGAAACCAAAGTTGAAGAAATTTATTTATTTATTTATTATTTACACACACACACACACAAACAACTTTTAACTCAATGCAGTTGGCAAGGTTGAACAGAATAAAATCTGACTAGATGACTTTGAGCCAGTCACTTTTCTCTCTGTCTCTCAGCTCAACCCATTCATAGGTATGTTATTATGGGGAAAACAGGATGCATGTAGTATTAATAGAATAGAATAGAATAGAATAGAATTCTTTATTGACCAAGTGTGATTGGACACACAACGAATTTTGGTGCATATACTGTCAGTGTACATAAAAAGGCAAGATACATTCATCAAGAATCATAAGGTACAACACTCAGTGATAGTCATAGGGTACGAATAAGCAATCAAATCATACTAGGAACAATCAAAAGAAAACAATAATAATCCAAGAACACATATTTAGATATAATTCACAATTAGATGAAGGCACAGAGATGATTATTTTTACTGTTTTCATTTGCTTCCAAAAAACAGTGGGTGGGATTCGATTTTTTTTTTGCGGAGAGAGAGTTCCATAAAAGTTGGAGTGGGGGGTACTATCCAGAAGACCTATCTTCTTGTTCATACCCCAAGGTATGCAAGAAGGGTGGACTGTCAACAGGCCTTCTCTTGACAATGAGATTCAAGGGGGCAGATTGGATTCTAGCAAGTTGTTACCTCATATATCCTTATGTTCTACTGTAGGGTTTAAAGGTAATGACCAGCAAGTTAAATTGCCCCTGGAAATCTCAGTGTAGCAACCTAAAAACAGATGTTAAGCTGTACAGGTGGACCTGTCCCACTGACAGTCTAACTGCAGTTTTCAGTCACTGCCAAAGCAACCATGCTTAGAGCTCATTGACAAAGTCCAGCCTCAGTGCTAATCAAGGCATGATTGACTGTCATTGAGACTCCAAAGTTGATGGAGCCTGAAGAACCCCTAAGGCTTTTGCAAACCATCACTTCAAGCCAAGCAGACATTAGCTTCTAAGTTTTGCTTGTCACCTCAGCTTTTGTTTTGCCTGGGCCCCTTTTTTCTGCTTTTTCTGCTCAGCTGCATTGCAGTGTTGTCTGCTGATGAATGTGCAGAGCACCTTTATTTATTTAAACTATATATCATAGCAATTTTCAAGTATCAAATACAGAATAAAACAGCTTATAAACCGAGAGTGTATTGTAACTGAAGTGATCTACCTTTTGTGCTGATCTAACATTTTGGTGTATGTTTACCGCCATAAACGCAAAATAAGATATCTTTTCTATAATGTTCCTGTCAGTATTAGCTAACAAAAGTATAGGTTCCTTTCTTGGTTCAACTGCTAAGTAATTCTTGACAGCTGATATTTTAGAAATTAGTGTCCTACCTCCTTATAAATAGAGCAGCTCAGTGGGAAATGTTTTCAGCTTTACATACCTGACAAGCACACTACTGTATTGCACATCCTACAAAAATCCTCATTTAGCAACTCTCTTGTTTAGGGACTGTTTACAATTACAAGGGTGATGTAAAAGTAACTTTATGACAAATCCTCACATTTATGTCCTCTGCAGTCATAATGTAAAACTGTAATGTCCTATAAGCAGAGTCGTGGTTCCGCTTAGCAACTGTTTTGCTTTATAATCAAGGTGCTGGTTCCAGTATGGTTGCTAAATGAGGAATATCTATAATGTTAAAAATAGTCAAGAATACCTGGGAAACTCCCCTGAGAGGGAATACACACTTCAGAACTATGAATACTTACTTGGGGGGGGGAAAGAATTTATTCATCAAAATTCTCCCCGGTTAAATAATCATTGGAGCACAGTCTTCACAACATCCAAGATATAACCCACAGTTGTAGGTTAATTCTAACTTTGAAAGACAGGCTGGATTACAGAAAGGCCTTTTTATTAAGTGCACTCCATGCATAATTACTTGGAAATAATTCCAGTTGAGACTTGTTTCTGAATTCTTGGGATTTTTAAAAATTTCAGATAATATATGTAATAGAGTCGTTTCTCATTGGCAATAAAATGTGAAGTTCTCCCTCCACTGAGACTTTCTTGAGATTTTTCAGAATGTTAACCTTTAATGTCAGATGTTTCCCAGAACTTGGCTAGTATTATGTGCTAAGCCATCTCATGAATGTGTACTTACAAGTATATAAAACACTTGGATAACAAGGTGGCTTTGCGTGGAAGGTATTTTCAGTTCAACCCCCATGACACAGAAAACGGGGTGAATTTTCCACCCCCAGTGCTAGGGTTACCAGATGTTTCCCAGTGCATGAATTAGTGTTATTAGTGGTTTTTGCAAATCAAGTTTCAATGGTTTAAGGAACATGGTTAAAATCTGGTTGGTTGAACTGTTAGAATACCTGCATTCTAAACATACCTTTTTCTTAATTTTATTTGTTTTCTTCTAATTGGACACCCACAGAATTCCAAATGTATTCATTTCAACGAAAGACTTAGCTACAGTAATTAGGTGTCTTTTCTTGTACGAGAACATTTTGGCTTTTTCTGTATTGATCCCACGTTTTATTTTTGCACTTCCACAGAGTGCACAGCTCCATTTAAGCTTTGAACCAACTCATTTTCGTGTCCTGAATTATGTGACTATTTTGATTTTCTCATAAGTGCCTGGTTTCAACTATTAGTTTTGATTTTTTTAAAAACAGTTTTTGGGTTGAGTTCAGACGCAATGAATTTAGCCTGTACATCATCCTGCCGTTGAAGGAAAGAAGCTGAAAATTAGAATATATGCTGCAGGCCTGTTTCTTGTTTATGCATTATTTGATTGTCACTTGGGGATGAGGGCTTTCTTTTCACTGTTTTTCCTTTCATTACAGGCACTGAAGGGTGCTATAGGAGTTTAGCAAAATCCTTCCAGTGAGTTGGGAGCAAAGGGTACTGTATGGCTTAATTGCTGGAAACTCTGAGAGATTGTTACAGTTCTGTAGCGCGAACTTCAGTAAGTGAGGGACAGATTCAGCTTAATTGCTCTCCCAAGGCAAATTCATTTCTTAATTAGAAGATATTTTAAAGTCTTTCTCCGTCTGATAAAAATGCCCTGTAGCATGGGGGGGAAAAAAACCAGTACTATTTGCACTTGCTCTGTAATCTTTGTTAAGACAAACAAATTGTGAATTGTGCTGCAATAGAATGGCAAGCTGGCGTTCTACCTTTTGTTTCTGAGACAACAGTAGTTCTATATTGTTAGCCAGAATATGTCGATGTTTCAACTAGGGATTCTCCTGGGGTATCCCTCCACAAACAGAACAGTTTCTCCTCCATTATGCTGCAATCTGAAGAAATAAAATGCTTATGGGAACAGACAGGAGTGGGACACAAAATTGGGCCTTTGGCTTTTATTTCTGCCTAATTGCTTTATAGAACAAAGAGCTTGAATAGAAAGGTTGTACCCTTCTAATTGTGGGTGGTTTCCCCCCCCCTTATTACCTATTTGTTCTTTGAAATTAAGCAAAATCCAACAAACTTTGGTAGATTCAGGATGCTTTTGTCTTGGGCCACCATTAAATTCTATCTGGTTCAGGATTTATTTTCTCCGCCCCTCCTTAATTTTCTGAGATGATGGCATGATATAGGACAGCAGAGTCATTGGTTAATTTTTTTAAATAGTTTCCATTGCCAGGAGTTTGATCCTGACTGACTCAAGGTTGACTCAGCCTTCCATCCTTCTGAGGTGGGTAAAATGAGGACCCAGATTGTTGGGGGCAATAAGCTGACTCTATAAACCGCTTAGAGAGGGCTGTAAAGTACTATGACGTGGCATACAAGTCTACGTGCTATTGCTACTGCGGTAATTTTAAATGGGAAGAGAGAGACCCTGTGCCTTTGATTGGCAGATCTAATAACCATTCATTAATTCCATTGAGTCTCATTAAAAATAGGTTGGTTACATTCATGGGTCCTTGTTTGATGTGAGTTGTGATACTTTGCCTAGTCAAGATATTTTTAGAGGGCACAGTTCCATTTGTTTCTGCCAGACAGAAATCTTTATTTCAGCATGGCAGAGACCTGTCATAAAATCCCATAAAAGTTCAAATCTCAATCAAGAAATTTCTTCCTTCTATGAGCAACCTGACATTGTATACCTATTAAGCAGCTTTGTAATGGCTAGAGTTGTTGGGCCATCTCTCTAACCCACCTTTGCTAGTAGCCCACTTTCTTCCCCTCTCCCTTTTCCCCTTCCCCATAGTTTATTCTCCAGCTGAATGTCTTAATAATGATCTCACCTTCTGTGAAGCTGGCTGAACCACCAGATCACCCTAAGTGGTCTGCTTTGTGTTTGTGATGCTAACTCCCGGGCATTCTATTCCCTGTCATAAAAATATCTGAAACTACTTCTCCATGGTCTCTGCATTTGCTAACCTTCCCCACCCCCCTTGCAAGCGGTGAAAAAGATTAAGTTTGGAGGGTAATTTAGAACCTTTTACTGAAGTAGACATTTTAATTAGAAAGGAGGTACTTCATTTATTTAGAGATTGTGATCAAATATTTATGCTATAGGATTTATCGTATATGCAGTCTACCATTGTATATGACATATCAAAATTGCATGTTGTACAAACTATAGTAAACATAGCAAACTTTGTAAGATGTGTATTCTTCCAAGTGCTTATTAAACTATTACTTAAATTTCATTTTTCATTTTTTCAAAGGAGATTTGTGTTTAGGACAATTTAAGTTGTCATATTAGAAATATATAAAATGCTAAACCAATTTGGGAAGAAAAGGAGCATTGTAGTTTTTAATAATGTACTGTTACAGGTCTATAATTGTCTGGCATCAACCAGAATTGTCATGCTTTTTAAATGGAAATGGAAAACAGTGCCTGTTCTTTTTCTTGGTTCTTTTTCACTTGTCACATGTATTCCTGTTACCTGAAGTCCAAGAACTAGATAAAAAAATAACAACCCCAAAAACCCTCCTCTCAAACATGTACATAAACATACATGTACTTTGCAATATGCCCCACTACACAATGATGTCAAAACTAAAATTGTGCAATCACATACGAAAAGAATCTCATAGGAAAAGAAATATTATTAGTTTCTAACTACAGATATTGTTCTCTTAAAATGCTAATGCTGACCTTTTTCCCTCTGGTATGTGATAAAATGGGTCCTAGCTCATGAAAGTTTATGCAGTAATAAATGGCACCCTTGTTGTTTTCTTGCTCCTGCAGCAGATTAACACAACTACTCCTCTGGGATTCAATATTTTAAACCAAAAGGTTTATTTCTTCTTTTAATGGAAGCTGGACCATAAGCTTTATCTTCTCTCCTTTTTATCTATTATAGAATGTGCATAAATGTTCCACCCAACTCACCAGTTTAGGCAATTGCTATGAGAAGGCTTCTTGCCATGACTGCAATGCAAATATACTGTATATATAATATATGATAAATAGTGGGAGAAGTTGTTAATAAGTGCTTAAGGTAAGCTAGTGAATTCATACACAACTGATATACTTAAATTTGGACTTTATTTGAAATGTTTTTATATGTATTTTGATTGACATGATAGCTAATAACTCTGCAGTTAGTCTGAAGACTGCATTTATATGTGAATTTATGTTATATTTATATTTTCATATAAATGGAGAAAACATGGAAGTAGATAGGTCAGGAACTTTCAGTGTCTTAACATTTACAATGGACCTGGATTACCTTGATAGTTTTCATTTTAATTACTACCCTTATTAATTTTCAGTAACAAAATGGCAATAGCACGTAGACTAGTGTACCGCTTCACAGTGCTTTACAGCCCTCTCTAAAGTGGTTTACAGAGTAAGCATATTGTTCCCAACAATCTGGGTCCTCATTTTACTGACCTTGGAAGGACGGAAGGCTAACTCAACCTTGAGATGAGAACTGCCAAACTGCAGGCAGGCACAACCAGCAGAAGTAGCCTACAGTACTGCATTCTAACCACTGCACCACCATGGCTCTGTAAATGCTTTCTTAAGATAGAATATTTCAAGTTTGCCTATGTTTTCCCCCCACCTTCCACCTAAAGCCCAGTGAGTTGGTGGTGAGGACCCAGTTTGAGTCTTTTTCTAATATTTTTCCAATACTTTTTCACCCCTATGTGCTTAAGTTATGCTTCAACACTTGTTATAATCTCCTAATGGCTTCTGAATCTCCAAGAAGATCTCTACGGTGCACAACACTTGTATTTGTATTTTACTTGTTAATAAATCATCCTAATTCTCAGGAAGTAGGTAATACCAAGTGACTATATAAATACATAGATAAATCTATACTAGCCCTCAGAGGATGGGATCTATAGGAGACCATGGAAGAGGGCAAAAGTATTAACAACTGACTGGAATTAATTACAGAGGATAGAACAGAGGATATAACTGCATGCTGTATTATTGAAGAACTTGATGATGGTCTATTGGACCTTTATTCATTATCTTTGAGAAGTGCCAGATGACTGTAAGAGGGCATGTGTTATCCATATCTTCAAAAACTAGAGCAAGGAAGATTCATTAAATTACAGACCAAATTGTTTTGATAGCAAAACATGGGTAGATTTTCAAATAGATGATAAATTAATGCATGATCACATTGAAAAACATGAAGTAATTATCAAAAGTCAATTATGGTTTTGTCCCAAACAAATTTTGACATTGATGTTAGTTCATTTTTTAAGCAGATGACTTTCTTGATAGTTTGGGGGAATGCTCTATAAGTCTTGATTTTAGCAAAACATTTACAAGGTAATGTTTGACATTCTGATTAACAAAATATGTAAGTGTGGGTCGAGTAGATTGACAAATAGGCAAAACAACAACAATAAAATGTAGAATTTTGTAACCAGTTAAATAGAGAACAACTCCTTGCAAATACGAAGTAATGTAAAATTTGATGCAAAGAGCATTCATATTAGTTCCTTATCAAATTGAACAGAGATATTGAATAAGGTGCCACAAATTGTAGTCCTGGATCTGTGTTTTTCAACATTTTTATTAATGATTTGAATTATACAGTGAAGGCAATGCTTATCGTATTTGAAGCATTGTATCTACTCATATTCTACTCACAAAAAATGAGTAGAATTGTCAATATCTGGAAGAGAAAATTAACATTAAAATAATCTTTATAAGAGAAATGCACTGAAAATAACAGAATAATATTTTGAAATGCAGCGTTTTTAGGAAATCTAGGAAACAAATCAAACGTAAAGAACAGAAGTTACTTGGCTTAGGAACAGTACCTGTGGGAAAAATATATATCTTGAAATAGTAGTCAGTACAGAGGTGGGTTCTACTTACCTTCCCTACCGGTTCGGAGTCTTGCTGGAAATGCGCATTTTGCTACATTCACGTGTCCTTGTCACTTCCAGGTGAAAATCCTCTGCACATGAACAGAAGGCTTTGCACTTGTGCAGAGGGTTGTTTTTCAGATGATTTGAGGCTGGAGCACCGATTTTGAGCTGGAGGACTGGTTCGGGAGTGTGTCCATCCGGTCATTGCTGCCGGTTCAGTGAGCGGGGAGGGGGGAGAAATTCCCGCTACCGATTCTAGTGAAACAGTCCAAACCGGCAGAAACCCACCTCTGAGTCAGTAGTTTATTATAGATTAAATATGAGTCAGCAGAAATGCAATTTGTTTTCATTGATACAATGCTGACCAATTGGCCCCCATCTTCCCCTAAATCTTCAAAAAATCATTAGAGATGTGCCATGTTCCTTCTTGCTTCAAATGCTCCACTATTATCCCAGTGGAGAAGAAGCACGCCATCAAGGAACTGAATGACTACAGACCAGTTGCTCTAACATCTGTAGTTATGAAAAACTTTGAAAGGCTAGTGATGTCCCACTTGAAAACCATTATGAATCCACTGTTAGACCCTCTGCAATTTGCATACCGAGCAAATAGATCAACAGATGATGCTGTTAATATGGCTCTGCAC
>JANHFT010005800.1:398255-414022 GCA_032467955.1 Pseudoxenodon macrops | reverse complement strand
TTTTTGTGTTCTGTGTAAAGTGTAAAAGCCACACCCACCCAGTCACCTGACCTCCAAGCCACACCCACAAAATAAGCTACACCCACAGAACCGGTAGGGGAAATTTTTTTAGATTTCACCCATGCATTGAAGTGTTTATTTTTATTTTTCCAGCCTTCCAAGGGTTGGAGCATGAGTCCAAAGAGAGATCCAAGAAGGCTCTGCAGGAATTTCAAGACGGGCTCGCCTGGAACAAGACGGGGCTGGAAAATGAGACAAACACCCCCTGGACATCAACATGGGGGGTCAACACAACCGCTCCCCTCTTGACTGTGCAAACCAGCACTGACTACAAAGCCAGTAAGCCTCAAAAGGAGGGGAGGGAGAGAATACAAGCCCCAGACCCTTCTCAGGAGAACCAACGCTGGCTACCGTAGGGTTTCTCTTGAGGTTGCACAGCTATCACACAATAAAAAAGAATAACAGGATGCAGAATAACAGAGTTGAAAGGGTCCTTGGAGGTCTTCTAGTCCAACCCTCCCGGGTCTTTCTTCTCCGTGATTAAAATTGTATTAGTTCATCGGAATATAAAATGCAAAGGAGATGAAAATAATTGGAATCTAGAGGAGGAAAAAGAGGAAAGAGGAGAAAGTGTGGGATAGAAAGGGGGAAAAGAAAAGAAAAAGTGTTGACTCTTTCCTTGTAGAAAATAATAACATTGCAGCCTCCACTTGTACATTTTTATACAATAATCGCAGGTAGTCCTCGGCTTACAGCCACAAGTGAGGCCAAAATTTTGTGTTGCTGAGAGAGACAATGGCTAAGCGAGTTTTGCCTCATTCTATGACCTATCTTGCCACAGTTGCTAAGCGGTTCCCTGCAGTTGTTAAGTTAGTGACATGGTTGTTAAGTGAATCGGAATTTCCCATTGACTTTGCTTGTCAGAAGGTCGCAAACGGGGGTCACGTGACCTCAGAAAACAAACACACACAAAAAACGTTTACACTTTTACACAACACAAAACAACACAACTGACTCACACACCGTGCAAAAGCACACAAAATGGCACCAGCAACAGATTTAACAGATTGAACAATTTTAACAGATTTACAGAGATGGAAAAAGGGACCCTTGGAGGCCCAACACCACCCCAGGCTAACCAGAATTGGAAAAGCACACAAAATGGCCCTTGCCAGAAGCATGAAACTCACAGGGCCACAAAGAGCTGGAAAAAAACTTTTGCACTTTACACACACACACACACCACAAAACAACACAACACAACTGACTCAGACACCATGCAAAAGCAGCTGTACTGACTCACACACAATGCAAAAGCACACAAAATGGCACCAGCAACAGATTTAACAGATTTAACAGGTTTAACAGATTTGGAGAGAACCGGTTCTATGATGTCACAGCTACTTGCAACCTACTCTATAGAACCGGTGCGAACTGGTAGGATTTCACTCCTGGTTTATACAGAGCAGGGAGAATACAGAAGTTATGCTATGGTCTCAGATATAGCATCTTACATGATTCCCCCCTCCTCATTTTAAAGAGTGAGGGGATTTCTCTGTTTTACCCAGTGTATATCCCGTGTGGTGTTTTCAATTACAATGACCATCAGGAGGCACCACATGTCTACTTTCATCCTTATTGGAACTCTTCAGAGATTAGAAGCCAGATGTTGTTCTATGAAGTCCAAATCTCTACAGGGAATTAACCTCACAGACCTTTGCACTTCAGATGATTATATACAGTACATTAGCTTTAGCAGCTATCTAATTCCTGATGCTCGGTAGTTGCAGGAAAAAAAATTTGATGTCTCTATATAACATCTCGATCTCGATCTATCTTCGATCCGACCTAAGAGTAGTACATAAAATTATCTGCTCCAATGTCCTATCGATCAACAAATACTTCAGCTTCAACCACAACAATACCCGAGCACACAATAGATACAAACTTAAGGTGAACCGCTCCAAACTTGATTGCAGAAAATACGACTTCAGTAACAAAGTTGTGAATGCCTGGAATGCACTACCTGACACTGTGGTTTCTTCTCCAAACCCCCAAAACTTTAACCTTAGACTGTCTACTGTTGACTTCACCCCATTCCTAAGAGGTCTTTAAGGGCCTTGCATAAGCGCACCAGCATGCCTACCACCCCTGCCCTAATATTCCCTTTTATTTGTATCTTTTCATGTATTCATAATCATGTTTATACCTATATCTGTTATCTAATACATGCTTAATGAAATTAAATAACAAAAATAAATAATAAATAAAAATAAAATAAAATCTCTTTGGTCTGAGAATTTCAGAGAAGGTAGACTCTATATACCATTCTGATAGCACTTCTGATTTATTCCTTCATGCAACACCTCTTGAGTGCCAGGACATGAATTGCTCTTAAAGCTTGTGTACTGTATAAAGGCAAAGATCCATGAGATTGATTTCCTGTAGAGAGTTTGAAATCTATAGAATAACATCTGGCTACCCACATCTGAAGAGTTCCCAATCAGAATTAAACTGCTAATCCGTGCCTCCTTGGAATTAGTGTAAGTGAGTGTGTTAGGGATCTGAACCTAGGTTTCTCAGATCTCCAATTATTTCCACACTGCTACAATTGCCTCTGCACAGACCTTCAAAAGCAATTTAAAGATGATTCATGAAAAACTTTATTTTTGTCTGACTGAAAATGCTAACAAAGAGCAAAATATATATTTTAATCACCTCTCCACCCTGAAACAAACATACTGTAGGACCCAAAAGACAAAAATCCCCTCATCGTCATGATGCAAATGGAAAAGAAAAGAAAATGCTTGCATTGTCCTCCCAGAGATCTTTTGATTCGTATTGTGCACATTTATCTGGTTGTTTGCAACTAAGTAAGTAAATAAGGGATGATAACATCTGAGTGGCTCTTTTGTGAAGAAGTCGGAACCTAGAGGCCAAGGAATCTGGGGAACAAGAGTTCCCACAAGTGGGGAGATGGGCTCTTCTACTGAGCCAAAGCATTGTGAAGAAAAGATTTCTTTTTCTGTACTTTTGAATGCGCCTCAGCTAAGCTGGGAATAAATGGGTTCATCTATCAAAGCCAGAGAATGGTGACCAAGCTCCCTAGATGCAGAGGTGATTGCACAACACTGTATTGGCCATGTGTGGAAGTCTTCCCCTCCCCACTCCATTGAAATAAGTGTGTTTGATCTGACACACACAGACTGACTTTTGTATTCATATTCACTATTCCACAAAGTGGAATGTAGAAAGGATCAAATGAAAGCTGAGCCAGTTGTCAAATGTTTTATTTAAAAATGCATTTTTGGGATGGAGAAGATGAAGCTGACTTGAAAAATAAATTGGAATAAAGATACGGAGCCTATACCGTAAGCAGATTGCTATTTCCTCGCCTGCATCTGTGACATGAAAACAGTAATTTATCTCAGAGGATGCATTAAACTGAATGTATTTGTGCTTATCTGCACACTGCTTCCCAGAGACTTGGAATACTTGGGGCAAAGATGGACAATTTCCCCGGGGATGAGGCTGCAGGACGCTTCCCTGAGCAGCTGGAAGGCTATAGTGACATCAGTGGAGAGGTGACATCATATTAAGAAGAGGGACTAATTTTAATTACTCCTCCCCCCCAAGCGTTTAAAGATCAAGTTGGGAGTAGAATGTTGCTCCCATTTCCATTCTTGAAAAGTTTTTCTTCAAATATCTCAAACCAAACTGCTGAAATCTGGTAGCAAAATGGCTGAAGCTGGGCTGTTTAGGGGAAGATTTTGAGGAGTGGAACTGGAGATTCCTTCTGCTTTATTGCTACCCTTATTTCTGAAGGAAAAAAATCTCAGAATTGTGCCATTGAAAATTGTGGTGTGATCTTGGGGTTCTGATATTGTTTTGTTTTCAGGTCATTAGGTGCTCTTACCTGGCTGATTTGCAAACAGGAACATTTGACTACAGATAATTCGTATGTGTTTTTTCCCAGGAGCTAGATTTGTAGATATAGATCATCATATGACAAAATCTAACATCTTGCCTAGCTTCATAACATAAATCTTTGGGAAAGCGTCAGAGTCACACTCGAGAAATTTAGCTACAGTATAATCATTGTTTTCCCATTGTGCTTGTTGCTATACATGAGACCATTACTGTGATGGATTCTAAATTGAGCTCTTTTCTTTCAGCATAGATATAGAAGATATATTTGAAAACAGAAGATATCTATCACTGGCAAAGATTTAGCGGACACCAAGGTTCCTACTAACTGTCTCCTTGATAGGTCAATATGTTCCCCAAAGTTCATGGAGTAAATCAGACATGCAACAGACTGACTATTTAAGCTGTGAAAGGGTCAAGAAAACAAAAATCAGCAACTGAAGTGGGACTTATTGCTCTGGTATTCGTTGGGCATATTGCTTGGAATCAATTATCTCTTCATCATTATCTCATTTGGCTGCACTTTGAATTGGACAAAAAATTCAGTCCATACCTCGTTTCTATCATTTACTGTATACCTTCCTGGTTCTTAGCAGGGACATGGGAGATTTTTATTTCTGGAATGGACCAGAGGAAAGGAATTGCACCGTGGAATTCAGCGGCATCACCACCATCTTTCTATATCCCAAGAATCCTTTTCCAAGAGGCAACTGGACTTTCTGATTTTTCGTTGAAGACGTTTCGCTTCTCTAGAACTGAAGAAGCTTCTTGGATAAGAAGTGAAACGTCTTCAAAGAAAAACCAGAGAGTCCAGTTGCCTCTTGAAAAAGCACCTTTGGGACAACCATGACCTGGATGACTGAGAATCTCCATAGACATCTTTTTATATGTTTATGTGAGGCAGGGCAGAGAACTAAAAATAAATAGATTTAGACAGATAATAGATACTGTAAAGAGACAGACAGACAGACAGAACTGGTACCAATAAAGGAGAATATGAGTGGCTCAGAATTGAAATGATGGGTACTTAGTGCTCTCTGAGCTTGGTTGGTTTCTTGCAGACATTTCATTATCCAAACTAGGTAACAAATAAACCTCGTGGTTCCCCAGTAATCATTGACATGTAAGCACCTAATGAAGAACAGGAAGAGGAGTTTCCAAAAGAGCTGGTAACATTTTAACTACGATAATCTCATTCATTGTAAAATGTAATTTATGAGTTAAGCTGTGAGCTGCTTAAAGATGCTCATTTGCTGTGGCTGATGGATGTATTTGGAGGATCATGTCCATCGTCCCTCTAGCAACTTATTTAAGAAAATAGTAGGTTTTAAATGCATTTTAAAATGCATCTTTATTATGAGAGACTGATTCACACATGTATATGTTTTAGTTCCCCCCGCCTTAGATAGTTCTGCACTTGAATCATAGATAGATGCACAATGACTTCCCCAAAGTATCATGGCTGTGATAATTGGAGGTGATGTAAAAATCTTGCCTATAATGGCTTGAGTCCTATATCAGGCTACCACTTGATAGTGACATACATGCTTCCCGGCATCACCTTATAGGGGACATGGGCAGGATAAAAATGTCATAACTAAATAAAATAAAATGATGAATATCACTCTATTCAGGGGTGAAATTCAAAGATTTTCCCTACCAATTCTGTGAGTGTGGCTTGGCGGGCTTGGCAGGGGAAGGATACGGCAAAATCCCCATTCCCTCTCCACTCTGGGTCCAGCCAGAAGTGGTATTTGCCAGTTCGCCAAACTACTCAATATTTCCACTACTGGTTCTCCACAACCTGTTAGAACCTGCTGAATTTCACCCTTGACTCTATTGCTTTAAATGAGTAGGTAGGACTTTTTCTAAGCAGACATTAAGTAGCCAGTACAATGTATGCATCAGGCAATTGAAGATTGCAAAATAATATAAAAACAAATCTCTTGCTCAGACATCTAAAGAGCCAAATTCTATTCCGAAGAGTGCCTTAGCAGAGTTTTGGGAATATCAGAAGGCTAATATACATGCCACAGTACTTTCCCAGTTGGCTTTCTCAGCAAATAGTCCCGAGAGTGCATGGCTGACTATAGTGCTGCTGGAGATAATATAATACTCCCACGAGGAAGGCCTGTGGTGGCCTTATCTTCCTCCATGAATTTATCTAATCAATATTTCCTGCAGTAATAACTATGTACATAGTGGTGAACTTAAATCTAGTCATTTACAGAGAATTGTTGTGGACCATGACTTTCACTTCAGGAAAATTAGCTGCCCTTAACTCTGATAAAAACAAAGTCACCACATTTTAAATGGTCATAAAACAGAACCCCCAAATGCATTGCACTCAGTTTAAAAAAAATGCTGCTCCAGTGATTTACTTTTTTTCCTGGAAGAATATTTTGAAATCCATTCTTACAGGGAGGCATGTTCTAATTATCAACCTAAACTAATGAACACTTTATATCGCTTGTTCCTATTCTAATTTTTCCTTTAAAGAATGTTTATCTATTTTGCTGTGTTAAGATTATTTTTGTAAAGTGCAATTATCCATCAGCCTAAATAGTAATATAATTTCCCATTTTGCATCTGTAGCAACATCAATGATATTTTCCATTGTGTTATATACAGAATCAATCATCCTCCAAATGCAGACTTCAAAATTCAGGAACATCATGATTACCATAAACCAGCTTTTATGGAATTAAGGTGCCCATATAGGACTGCAGTCTAGTAATATGGTGATAGAAAACATACAATTTAAAAAACTGGTGCAAATAGCATTGTCTTCATTCCTCTCTAATAAAAACAGAAGAGATACAGGAAACCTCTAATTTGAAACAGATACAACTAAAACCAAGGCCCTGCAGGGTTTAAATTGTTTATTGGCATTTTCTCTCATCTTCAATATGTGTTTTTTAAAAGAAAAAAACAGATAAAAGAACATGATTAAAATGTAATTCAAGAATTAATTCCTTAATCACAAAAACTTCTGAATGATTCAGTGATTATTAGAGTAATAACAAAGCCATTCTTTTTACAAGACTCAAGTGATGTCTATATCAGAGATGTATTTCAGCAAGTTCTGACCAGTTCTGGAGAACCGATAGTGGAAATTTTGAATAGTTCGGAGAAATGGTAAATACCACCTTTGACTGGCCCCACCCCCAACTATTCTCTGCCTCCTGAGTCTCAGCTGATCAGGAGGAAATGGGGATTTTGCAGTAACCTTCCCCTGGAATGGGGAAGGAATGGAGATTTTGCAGTATCCTTCCCTTGCCACATCCACCAAGCCACGCCCACCAAGCCACGCCACGCCCACCAAGCCATGCCCACAGAACCAGTAGTAAAAAATTTTTGAATCCCACAACTGGTGTACATCAAACTTTGAGTTTACCGGTGCTGCTATTGCTCTTGGCAATTGTGCTATCTAAAAAAGAGTCAATTTTGTAATTGGAGGCCACAGATTTCATTTACTATCATTTGGGAGTGCTGACCTCTTACTCTACTTAGGAACAGCTGATAACCTTTCAAAAGATCATTTCAGTAATAATGTAGAAATTACATTATATTTGCAACAATAACACATTCAAGGTTTTCAAGAAGATCTGGTTTCCTCCGCCTCCCTCGCTCACTTAGGAAATCTAGAGTTGCACTTACACTATGGATTCTAAATTGGAATCTTTAGGTTTCTGACCCCACAGGAAAAGCAGCCAGTTGTATATTTCTAGAGATAGCTTGGTTATAAAGATTTGCAAGAGAAAATGAGGGCTGATCACACGGAACCTGTTGGATTCCCATTCTTTTATTATTATTATTATTATTTCTGATTGGGAGCTCCATTAGCTTGCATCTATCCCAAAACTGACTTGAATAACTCTGGACTTATTTGTGGCAATCTACATCTAACATTTCACAATGGAGCATAATTTTATGAAGAATATAGTAGTACAATGGCACTAATTCTACCCCTTCTTACCATTCCTGCTCTTGGTCTTCAGAATAGATTTTCTAGGTGGTGTACTTAACTCCTCTTAGTCTATTTCATAAATTGGCCTGGATGGAGGAGTCAGAAGGGAGAAAAGGAAAAGCTGGACAACGGGATGCTATGGACCACAAGCTGAAAAACCAACAGTAGGATTCAAATGGCAAAAAAGCAAATATGATTTCAGGCATAAGCAGAAACCTAGGGTCAAAAGAGTCATTATCCCTCTGTATTTTGTACAGCCCTAGAACATTTCACCCAGTGTTTGTTCCACATTTTAGGATGGACATTGACAAGCTGGAGAATGTCCATAGGATAGCAGCCAATCTGATAATGATCCTAGAAGTAAAATGTATTAGGAGCAGTGGAAAAATTGGGCTATGTTGAGTCTGGAGAAAGTTGTATTGAAATATGATAGTTGTCTTCAGGTATCTGAAGGGCTATCATACAAAAGATGGGGCAGAATGGTTTAATGTTGTTCTAGGACAATTTTCTTTTGTCTGTTTGAATCAGTATTGACTCCTAGAAGCTGCCTGGACTAGTCCCCAGAGTTTTTGGAAATGGCTTGCCATTGTCTTCTTCCTAAGGCTGAGAGAGAAGGGCGGGGGGGATACCTGGAAATGATTTCAACTGGACATCAAGAAAAAAAATCCTAATAGAGTTATTCAAAAATGGAATAGGCTGCCTTGGGACTCTTCTTCTCTGGAGGGGTTTAAACAGAAGATGGATGGTCATCAGCTAGAGATGCAGTCATAATGGATACCTGCACAAGGCAGAGGGCTGGCCCCGATAAACTCCAAGGTCACCTTCAATACTTACTTTCTACAGTTCTATGAAACAGACATTATGGAACTGAAAACCATAGCTTGCTTGTCTGTACTAGTGGGTTTTCCTGTCTCTCAGATGCCAAAAGCAATTGTCTCCTTTTCATCTTTATGGACCCTTAACACCCAAAAATGGCACATAACTACAACATATTACTTCTCTACTATGGCACCTATCCTATGGAATAGCCTCACTGTAATACTTCAAACTTTAGTACCGATATATTAAAATAACCCATAACCACCTTTTTAGATTTGGCTTCTTCAGCTATTAATTCTCTCCTAACATTTGTTTCCAAGGCATTATTTTGAGCTATTCTTTTTCCTGATTTGTAAACTGATTTTGGATTTTTTGCAATGAGAAGTGGCATTATGTATTTTGATTCATTGCAATCATAGGAAAGTAGTGCTAAATAAAGTTTGAAAGAAAAAAAAATGGGAGGAGGGTGGACACAGCTCTCACTGAAGGGTGATAATTATCTGCAAAAGCCATAGATGCAAAAATGATCCTTATAGCTTGGCACACGTGATTACCTAACATTCTGACAGTTCATAATTGGGGGGACTGGGATACCTCCTCAGTTTGCCCAGCGAAGTTTCAAATAAGAAAACCTGGCAAATACTAGAAGTTCATTTATACCTTGGCAGAACCTGGTTATGCCAATTTGCCAGGATAAACTGTCTCAAAGTTAATAAAATTAGATTACGACATTTCAGCTTCTCCCATGCCCCAGATTAACGGGTCGCTGAAATGGGAAAATTAATTCTATTCATTTTCAGTTCCTGTTAACTAATTCCTGCCTGCACTTTATAGTAAGGTGAATCTATACTTGCTTTGTTGCTTTGGTGTCTTGAAGAGAAGTGCAATAGAGAGCACTGATGCTATCCAACTTCCAGTTTTAGATGGATGTGCATTCACCTCTAAATGCATCCTAGAAGTGAATGGAGCCCTCATCATTCATTCACATGCCATAAAGTCAAACAATGTGAAGCATCTCCCCAAATGTCTTTGAAGACAGCCTCTGTGAAGGGAAGTGGGTCGAACTGGGGACCTGAAGCTGAGCTCCACTGGAATGCAACACACGATGTAAGCGGCTGCTTATGAGCCCCAGGGGGATGGCTAGATTTAAGACTGGGTTATTAACACCATAAATCATGGAGACAGTCCGGAGGAAGGCTGACGAGGCTGGTCTGGCTGCAAGGAGCATTGCAAGGGAGGGGCGATGGCCAGTGAAGTTGCGCAATCTCTTGGTAGCGCTGCATGTTATTTTAAGAATCTTTCATTTTTATGACTCTGCTGTCAGCTATTGCAAAGAAAAAAGAGAGATTTCAAACTCTTGAATTTGGCAACCAAGCAAAGTTGCTTGATAGTCTGGGACGTCAGCAGGATGGAAACAACAGCAAGGGACTACAGCAAGGACCAAGGCGCAACGCTGATTCAAGAAAGGGCTGATGGTGGGACAGGCTTAACATTTTAGTAGCCTGAAGGTTGTACTGTGCAAAGCACTAATACAATAAAGATTGAGGTGATTCTTTTTCCTTTATGGAAGAAAAACTTCCTGGATCTTTTGCTTTTTAAACTGTGTTAAGCCTATTGTAGGATTTACCCTATATTTTTTGTATATTTCTTACCTGAAAATTAGAAAAAAATTGGCTACTTATTTTCAGTAGTCATAATAGGAAGAAGAAAATAAATAAATAAATAAAAAAGTAAAAAATGGACCAGCAGGCAGCGATATCTGCCCTAGAAGAAAGTACTTTAAAGTATAATCAAAAGTGATGCATTTGTTTGTAATTTTTGCAGGACATGTTCATTGGAAAAGTGCTAGGTGGGCTTGGAAAGGACATTAATGAAACAGATGTAGGAAAAGATGGTCTTACTTGAAGGGAGCTTCTAGTAGAGATGAGTCTAGCAAGTTAATTTGCATCGTAATGAGATTGGGAATACAGCTAAAAACCTCATAGGATCTCCTGCAACTCAGCCATTTGTGATCTCAAAGCATCTATGAATGGATTTACTGTCAGTATACGGTGCTTGAGGCAAAGCTAATGTGTTAAATTTTGGACAAAATTAGCCAGTTCCTCTGTCATGCTGACTGTCTTCTAGTTTTCCGTAACTGGCTTTAAAAATGACTAAATAAATAAAGACAATCTTCCACCTCCATTTCTTTTTGCTGGGAAAGATGTTATCAAGCTTGATGTGTAGGTGAAGATGCTGCCAGGAAAAAAAAAAGAGAGGAGGGAGAGGGAGGGAAAGAGGATAGATAATATTTGATAATAGTATTTGGTTATCAAAACAAAAACTGACTCATTCATTTCTTTATATATAAAGGAATCTTGTGTGGTTAAAGAATATTTAAAGAACATTTTTATGCTTTTGAGAAATTATGAATTGAAAATATTCTTTTTTTTAGACTTTTAAAGTAATCAGGATGTATTGCAATATTTTTTAGGACAACTATGCAACATGTTACACCTTGTGGCTGTATTTGGCAGCTGATAATTTATACTTAATATTCTCAAAATAGCTCCTTACGTGTTAATGTTTATAACTCCACTACTCCGAAATTTAGTGAACCAACCTTAATGTATTTTGGAAGCCTTTTCAGCTTATTGCTCTATAGAAGTTGGTAATGCTCCAACAGATCTGCCATCATCATCCCTTGGCTACCGTAGCTATTAAACAACCTGTGGATGGCTTAACCTTCATGGACAGTTCTTTCTTCTGTCTTGTCCAACTGAACATTCTCCAAAAAACACCATGAAGTTGACCCTGACTTTACGAGACTTAGGTGACTAGTATGTTTATATCATTTGTTATAAGGGCTTGGCATATTTTATAAGCATTACGTTTGTAGTCTTCCCAGATATTGCATGTGATGAACATTATCTGTTCCTCACATGCATATCTGCTTAGAAGCAAAATTATAGGATTGCGAGTTGTGATTTGAAGGTCATTGTCTCTTATCAATGCTCTGTCCATATTTCAAGCTTGAAACAGTAATACCAGTGTAACCTCCCTGAAGCAGACACCAGAACGGTATCTAAGTATGTGTGGTGCGCCAAACAATATTGAGTTACACAGGTGCATATTTATCACCAGAATCTCTTTCCTTTTCTTCCCTCGCTATTGCATTTGCCAAGGTCATGCACTGAGCCACAGATGTAGCATAAATATTAATAGTTCCTGTGTGAAAAATGCCAGGTGTCTTCTTTGGGAAATGTCAGCGATTGCTTGAGTTATGCAGAATTCTTGCTGCGATGGCAATTGACATCTGTCTAAGAAACGGAGAAACACTTGGAGGCTGTTGTGAACTATTGTGGCCTAATCGATCTTCGTAAGGATAGCAAAACAAGTCTCTTCTGGCAGAGACCTTTTTTGGAGCTGCTGATGGGAGCAACGGGCTGCATCTACCTGCCAAACGTGATTGGAAACAAGGGACTTCTAACATTGAGCTTCAGAAGAAGCAGCTCAACATAGCTGTAGAATGTCCAGCACAAAAAGAATCTGCTTGTTAAGATTCTCTGGTGAAGGTGCTGGCCAGTCTTTTTATAGTGCATGCAATAAAAAAAACAAAAGATGCGCTTAAATTAGAGATCAAACCTGCTGGAAATGAATGCATTGATGAGAAAATAGCATTCCTTGACCCAGAAAGCAGTTTCATTTTCCTTTACTAAGAATAGTTTTTTCTAACAAGCAAAGCATATTTTGTATATTCATAAGAGGATCAAACCAAAGGCGTATTTTGTCCAGCATCTTCTTTCCCAGAGTGGCCAACCATCTGCTTATGGGAAGCCAAGAAGCAGGACACAAGGCAATTTTTCTTAAGATGTTGCTGCCCAGTAGCTTCCTCTAAACCAACATTTATTATTTAAACATCTACACGTTGCCTCTTGAGTGCTTGCCTCTTGCCTACTTTCTTATCATCTCAGCAGTGTAAATCTGCATGTTAAATTCTACTTTTGATTTAGATTTCATTCTGGTCTCTTGCAGTGTACGAGTAGCCCCTCAGGAAGTTATTTTTATAAAGATGGAAAATGTCTTGAACTACTCCTTAACTTTGTGGTTTTGTACAGTACATCGAAAAGCTCATGTAAGCATCTGGAAGAAAGATGGCTTTGATCCTTCCACTGGGAAATAATATTTTGGGTTTGCAGTACAAAAGTAGTTATATTGGTCATAGAGACATTCTTCTATCTTCTTCTGTATCTCTATGTAAGCAAGTTTAGACATCAAAGTATAAAGTTCATCAAAGTTTCTGTTTTATTCTGGTGTCTGTTTTATTTATGTACATCTGATGATGATGATGATGATATGCATTCAGTCATGTCTGATTCTTGGTGATTCTATGGGCCAGGTCTTGCCACATCTTCTCACCTTGCACTACTTCTTTGAGTTGTTTGATACTCTGACTGGTGTCAGCTTTGAAGATGTCCAACCACCGTGTTCTTCGATGGATTGGTTTTCTTTTACCACTAATTCTTGCAAACATAATTGCTTTCTCCAGTGCTATGTACATTTACTTGGTTTAATATTCCAGAATTATCTAATCCAGAGATGGCTAACTTTGCCTTTCTTTCAGATACGTTCTGCTTTCCAGTCACACATCTGGTATCTGGAATTATTGCCTGTTCCCTGCAGAGATTTGTGATATTGTGGCTAAAGCCATTGTACAGAAAGAACATCACTGAAAGCAGAGTATTATGAGTAATAGATAGTATCATCTCCTGATATTTGGCTAACCTAGATTTCAACTGATGAGATTGCGGCTGATTTTATTTATTTGGTGGTTTTTCCTCCCCAATTTAATGCTAGAGCTTTGGGTAAATGCCATATCAGGGAATGGTGTTTCTCACAGAGATACTTTCATTTATTGAGCTTCTCAAGGCAGTTAGCTGAAGTTGTTGTTGTTGTTGTTGTTATTGTCTCTGTAGTCCTTTGTGTGCACATTTTGTTGGATTTCCTCCCCAAGTTTTATAATTCCTTTCTCTCTCTTATTATATGCCACATTTTGCCTTTTACAAGATTGGAAGGGAGGGGTGTGTATTGAAATGGACATCTCTATCCAGGTAAATCCTCTGAAAGTCAGAAGATACTCACAAGTCATTGTGCTCTAGTAGCTTTGCCTTAGGGAAACTCAGGAGGGACATTTGGCTACATTCCTTTTGAACAACCTCCCTCTTGAGTGTAAGTAGCCAGGGAGTTTTTCTCCACACTTTTGTCTAAGCCTTCTTTTACAAAAAACAAATTGGTTCTTTGATTCTATGGGGGGAAAAGATACTTGCTCCAAGATGGAATGAAGACTTTCAGGATTTCAGAAAGAAATAATTAATCACACTCAGGCTTAAGTGAAGTCTAAGTGTATTACTTATTTTTCTTTTTTCAAAAATATTGGATACGCTCAAACCAGTGTCTGAGGCTGATTCCTTTCGCAACCATTTTTGCACTAGGCTCAGTCTCCATTTGGAATGAGCTTGCCTATTGATTTTTGGTTTATATTTACTCTTTGAATCCAATTCTTTTTCTCTAAGCTCTGTGGCCCATCCGTGTTTCTCTTGATTGTTGTGTGTTTTCTAATAAAGAAAATACTTTACTATTTTGAAATAGACATTTTGGTGCCAATTTGTACCTTGAAGAATTGTAATCTAGAAACACATCTCTGATGGCTAAAGGCATTGCAAACTAATTATCAGCCGCTGGGCTTAAACTGCATTTGTATTTTCCTCCCTTTCTTCTTTTAATTAATAGAAAGGAAAAGTTCAAGTTGGCTGGGGTAAGGGATAGCAGACATACTAGAGAAGTTACTCTGTTCTGTAACAATATATACCACTTTACAGTGCTTTAGAGACCTTCTCTAAGCAGTTTATCGAGTCAGCATATTGCCCCAAAAATCTGCTCCTCATTTTACCAACATTAGAAGGGTGGAAGGCTGAGTCTACCTTGAGCCGGTCAGGATCAAACTCCTGATAGTCGGCAGAATTAGCCTGCAGTACTACATTCTAACCACTGTGACACCATGGCTCTGTAGTCCCAGTTGGGTGGGGAAGACCTGGTGGATGAGGTGAGTCAGAGAGAGAGACCTTCCTTTGTAGATTCATCTTTATGAACATCACATTAAACCTGCCTTATCTTACTGATTCTGAGAGATTTACTTCTCCAAATATGTTTTCATACTCTGATTTTTTTTCTTATGAATCTACTTACTGAAGCACTAATGGTATTCAAGCCATATGTTCACATGTCCTAATTTTCAATTATTGAGCTGAGAGCTACTGAAATGAAGACCGAGGCATTTTTTCCCCTGTTGCCCCTTTATACACTCCAGAGCCATGGCTGCTTCCTGCCATCCCTGTGGAGAGTCAGGATTCTTGATCAAAATTTGTCAGACAAACTCTAAAGCAGCATTTCCCATTTCATGCCTCATTAGGCTTATGGTCACCTTTCACCATGTATATAAACTATACCACTTAGTTCTCCTCCTTTATGGGATGATAGATGACGCTCTGAAGTTCCCTATCAACATTTGATGCTCACTGATGGCTACCTTAAACAAGTCACATTTTGTCAGAAGCGGCTTTATTAGAGGAAATTTGGCTGGATACGCTGGAAAAATGAACACAGGACAATACTGGAGAGCTGAGAGAGATTCTTGAAGGATACCAGATTTACCTCCAGATTTCAGAAATATTTTCCATTCAACAAAGTGACCTGTAGTGAGTCTTAATTAGGTTTAATTCATTTTCACTGTTTCTGTTTAAAATCAAACTGTCATTTTATTGCCCACCAAGGCTTAATATCATGCAATATAGTGGCCATTGTTGAAAATTATAATGACAAGGGTAAAGGGCAGGAACGATGCCCCCAATAGTTTCAAGTGACATTATAGATCACTAATAAATATCTAAGGATTCTAGGCTCTGTATACTAACTGTATATTATTTCCCTTCAGAGTTTGTAGAGATTCTTAGTCATCCAGGTCATGGTTGTCCCAAAGGTGCTTTTTCAGGAGGCAACTGGACTTTCTTGTTTT
>JANHFT010005800.1:377353-391934 GCA_032467955.1 Pseudoxenodon macrops | reverse complement strand
CCCCTCCCATTTTGCCCACAATATAACATGCATAATAGAATAGCTGAAAATGTGGCAGGCTAAACGCAGGCCTGACATCCTCTTATTTAGGGGTCCCAGCCCCCCCTTGGTTTATGGACTGGCAGCGGGCCGTGGCATGCCAGCAACCAGGCCAGGCAAACAAGTGAAGCCCCATCTGCAGGATGCAGGTAGCATGAAAAATCACGCTCCCTCTGGCCCATGGAAAAACCTTTCTCTATGGAACCGGTCCCTGGTGCCCAAAAGGTTGGGGAGCGGGTGGCACTGCTCTAATTGATAGGGCCTCAATGCTATCTAGGAATATTGATGGCTATCTAAGGAAAACCTGACAAACAGTCCCTGTAGTTGATTACTACTTTGGCTTTGGAGTCTGTAAAAGACAGAATGAAGTTGTATAAGAGTTTTGTTTCAGCAACATACATGGGGGCACTATTTTCTCTCAGCCTAGTTGCCTATATTGTTCATCAAATCAACACTGTAGAAGAAAATTGAAGAGGTGTGTGTGTGTGTGTGTGTGTGTTAGACATCTTTGCTGAAAATGTAAGCTCTGAATCCTTCTGTCATTAATTAATGTTAGTCTAACATTAATAATTGTTTGGCTCAATATATGAAATTATCTACCTCCTACCTTTTGGCTATGTTAATGAATGGAGTGTCAGATGTCTGTCAGATGTTCTTTTCCAACTTAGACTAGTAAATGAGAGTCTCTGCTCTCCTGATCAACATTCAACAGATCAGATACTTGAAATCAGCTATTTTGTAAGCATGGACATAAAAATATTAATATTGATTTATTGATTTTTGAGAAATTCCCATTATATTTTGTGGTATTGCCTAGACTTATGAGACCGCATCCATGTTTGCTATAATTTTCAATAACAGCCCATCCAACTAATGTTCTCAATAAGCACACACATATAACACCATCCATGTTTATGAACCAAATGTATAAGCAACTAGAAAATGTTTCAAAACAGTGGGGATTCTTCTGGTAGACATGTTCAGCTTCTAGCTATAACTGCAGCCCTTTCAACTGTGTTATTAAAAGTTGTGTGACAAGCTAAAGTAACTGAATTCAGTGAATAGGGAAAAACATTTCCTGGGAAAAGTGAAATTGTTCATGTATTCTCAAATTTTTATTGGGTCTCTTTGCTTGCAATAAATAAACCCTGCATGATTTACTAGGTATATAGAAATTCTAGACCAATTCTGATTTTAAGGGAATCATCGGCAAATTTTCCAAACATGGGATAAAGAATGGGTAACATTACTCTCAACTCTCTCGCTAAAGCAAGTCACCTCACTCTGCCAAATTTCAGTGACTAAACTCACGAACGGTAAGTCTTTTGAAAAACATTCATTTCTCTTGCATTGTTATTTTAGAGAATGACATTAAGATTCAAAGGTCATTCCTTCTAATGTTCTGCATGATAAAAGGTCAACCCACAAGACAATGCTTAAGACAGTTTTCCTAAACTGTATGAACCTATGCACATTGGTGTTTATGGTACAATATAATTCACTGGCATATAATACAGGGGCAGAAGGACTCTGTTTATATTTGGTTGGCTGAAATTTAGAAAAAGGTTATCCAATAAATAGGAAAATAAATGATTGAACTAACGAATGGCACTAACAGATATGGAAAGGGGCCAAGAAGATATTCTACTACATCTTATTTGCATTTCTTATTTTAATATGGATCCTGGGGAAGAAAAACATAGGGCTTCGTAAAAAATTAAACTGGGATGCTTTTGCCTGAAAGTTCTACAGACTTGCACATTTACCAGATTATAGGTATAAATAAGCTCCACAGTCAGAGCTTCCAAAGAAGAGGATGAAACAACTGGCTTCATCTGGCAGTCTGAATATGGCATCTGAAAAGTACAGTATGAGATAGTTAAGTCTTGGCCCTAATCAATGGGGTGGCACTGGCTATAGTAAAATCCAACAAAAAAAGCAAAACGAGATGATGGTTGTCTAAAATGAAGGTGGCTTCTAGATGGGCGCATAGTAATAATATCTTTTCAATAGGCTCATCAAATCATCTAGCAAACATTTGGAATCTTCTCTTGTCTTATTGTTTATCTGATTGTTCTTCTGCCTTTCTCCCTGGGGGAAAATCGTTCTTCTTCAGTTTCAAAAGATACTGAGATCAAGGATCTTTCAGCCCTAATCCTTACTGCTTAATTTCCATTTCATTTTGCTATTGTTGTAGCCCAGGACTCACAGCCCGCGGGTCGGATATATCATGCGCTGGCCACGCCTGGTTTGGCGGAGGGGGAAAGTTGTGATACGTCACGTGACGACACTGTGATGATGCGGGCTTGACAGCCTTGTTGTACCCCATAGTTTAGTGAATCAAGAGAAGGGCTACTATCTAGTTACATAGCCTCTCATAACCCAGATGTGGTCATTTGAAAACTCTTGATTTGATGCAGCTCTGTCCTTAATGTAAAGCTGAAGACTACTCAAACATGCTTGCCTTCCTCTAAGGATGCCAAGCAGCCTAATGTTGACAGTCCAGTGATAACCACTGTCTCGAGACTGCAGTTTATTACTATGGAGTATAAATTGGTCTTCATTAAAATGCAATTTTTCAAGGCACTATGGGCAATCTTTCTCAGTAAATGTCTTGCTCATTTATTAAGCATCCTCCAAGGTCAATCAGGGCAAATGAAAAACACAGAAAATTAAGACAGCACTTCAAAGATTGGCAGCTCCTGCATGGAGAATGCGAGTCCTGACCTTAGCTGAAGCCTGTGCTGTGCATGTGGGAGCTGGGAAGCAGCCTGTGCAGAGGGCTTCAAAGATAAGGAGAATCCAGCTGCTTAAAACCAGAGCTTAGCAGAGAAGAGAAATGTTGGCAGAAGCAAAAGCCAATTCCATAAGAATATTTTAATATTTTCTTTCTTTTAGGGTCGTCATCGTCATTGTCATCATCTCAACAGGTTAAATATTCCACTGGGAAGCTTAAGCAAGTTTTTAACAATTCTCTTGCAAATGCCAGCTTCTCTAACCCATTGTGATCCAGGTGTATTAGAGGTTCAGCTCCCAGAAGTCCCTGACAGACGAGTCAAAGGAACCAGGCTGGAAAAGGCTGGGAGACAGACATTCTATTTCTCAGACATTGGTCAATACCATTGCAGTATTTCCAGTCTGGAATCAAAACTTTTTTCTTGTATAAGGTGCATTGTCACTCCAGCTCTTTTACAGCATGATCAGATTGCACTGTCTACACTAGAGGTATCTTCACTAACGCTGTTACATAGCACAAGGCAATAAGACTGGAAAGTAGTCCTCTTGTTTCAACCAGCTCAGGAATAATGACATTGGTACATTTTTAAATATTCCCTTTCCTTATTATTTATGCACCATATTTTAAAGTTGCAGTTCTACATCATTGGCCTGGAATAAAACCCACTGAATTTAAAATAACTTATTTCTGAGTAAAAATGCACAGGATTACAATAATAATCTACATTTTGCTCTATATTTGATTCAGTCTTACCTCCAGGAATGTTGCCAGGATTTCCTATGACTTTTCCAGTGTACATTTATTTATTTAAAGGATTTGTAGAGCTTGCCCAGCTGATGTAGCATAATCCTGGGCAGCTCACAAGCAATATTTAGAAAAAGTCACATGTGTTCTTTTGATTAGTTTTGTATTTGTATTAGTTTTCCATCTGTATTAGGGAGTCTGATTCTAGTTAGAATACATTCCCTAACCTGAACAGTTTAATGGATGGGTAATAAATGGCACACAATGCTGAAAAGCTAAATAAAAATATTTTTTTCTGCCCATGAGTTCTTATGTTCCATCCACCTCCCTTCAACACGTCCTTGATAAGCTCACGAGGAAAAAAATAGGTATAGTGATATTTTGTAATTATTCTCTGCACCTGGACAGATTTAACTGTCTGCATTGAAGAGAACTAATGGCTCTTCATGAATTGACTTTTTGGAGCATGTCTTGTGGGTTACTATCATACATATAAGATTGTGTTCTCACACAACACATTTAATAGGGTCAGGCAAGTAACATGTCAAGTGGTTTTTTTTTTGTATGTGCGTGCATGTGTCATAACATAGCATGTAAACTTGGAACCTTTGTTTTGATTGTTGCACAAACCCATAAAACGGATTAATTAATTTAGCATATTCTGGGAATGCCAATATAATGCAATGTATGTGTATATACCTTAACCTATATCACATATATTCTATTTAATTGGGTTATATTCTTATCTCCTCCAATATATGTCCTCACTGAAAATATCAGCACAGTAGGTTTCTATGATATTTTTGTGATGGATGGATCTGTTATTTACAATCATTTTCTTCAATCATTGCTGAGAAGCAGTGATGCATCTTACTTTGAGAAAGTAAAGACTGTCTTATGGAATAACTGTATCACAATAGTGAAGGGTTATTAAATAATACTACATTCAACTGCAGACTTCCTTTAAAAGGGCTTTAAGATATATATCTACACATTGCCTAGATATATATCAGTTGTACGTCTAGACAATTTGTACCACTTCAATAGATCAATTTGTATGTGTGTTTAAGTATGTATGCATATATGTGCATATATATTTATCCACACACACAGACAAAATAACAGAATATCTGACAACATTGAGCTATAAACAATAAACAGATAGGTTATTTACAAATAATTTGATTCCTAAGCTTTTTTGAGGTTTACACTGAAATATTCAATTACATACGAGACGGTACCTCCCATGCTTTTTTGAGACCAGTTTTTCCTCTGCAAACCTGAAGAAGGATATCACTAGTTTTCAGGTAAAGCAGATATCTCATTTTTGACGGGATTACCTTTAAGGAGGAGGTATTCAAGGTGTTTTGGTCAATGGGACCACCGTCTTTCCTTCCTTCTCAAATCTTTGCACAATAATGTTATGCCATGACAAAGCTCTATTCTCATGCAACATTCTATTCTAAATTAGGGCTGCAGAAACAGAAGACCCTGACATGACGTGAAGGATAGGCAGAAAATGCCAGCCCTTTGCTACAATCTAGTGGCTGTTTGGATTTCACCAGAAAAGTGTTAGCATTTCCTGCCTATCTTTCCTACCATCACAATGTCTCCTGCATTTTTGCTACCTGGTTCCTAATTAGAAAAGGAATGTGTCAGACTGTTAGCCGCTACTTCAAGCAGCTCTGAAAGGTTTCCCCCACCTTTCTGCGAAAACACTAGCAAAAACAAGCGCAGCAACAAAAAAATATCTCTGTTTGGAGAATATTTTCATTTTGCTCCCTTGAAATGCTGAGACGTTTCCCGGGCTGAATTAGCCCAGGAAAACGGCACAATATGATCTCTTCTGATCTTAATGTTGGGTTTTATGCACAGTTGGAATTTTCCTGTATAAGTGAAGCAGCTTAACCATTATGCCAGTTCATTCCAGGGTTTGTCTTGGCAATCTGGACAATGACTTGAGAACTTTTACGCATTTTTAACCTTCATGCTTCTGACAAGGCACCAGAAACATCAACCCTCACTAAGGAAACATGTTCCTTCCATGCCAGAGAAAGAAAAGAGCAATAGAAACAAGAAGGGTATTGGGAAATGAGGCTCCCTGAGACTTCTTGATGATTGAAAGGCTGATATTTCATTGATAGATACCTGAACCAGTGCTAGCTCACCCCGTCCAAGAGAGAACTTTGTGTATCTCTTTTGCAAAAATAGGCACTTCATTAGTCCGTTACAATTCTCACACAGATGGACACTTAAACCAGTAAGCTGCTGCAGAAATAGGACAGAGAAGGAAGATAGCTGCTCAGGATCTGCATTTTGTTCTTTATTTCCCTCCCCAATCTCTCACTCCTAATCTTCCAAACACCAGCTGTCCCCTTTTGCAGTAAACTTCTCCAAATTCTCAAAGTTAACTCACAACTTGGTATTATTTTTAGACTAAAAGACAATATGGCCTTTAATCATGCAGCCCTATATAGCTGCATTCCTGTGAGTAAACAGACTTACTCTCAGGAAGATTAGTAAAGGTTGCACTGAGCTGCTTCACCGCCGATAGTGCACACAGGTGGCCCAAAATAAGAATCAGCACCCAGAATTATGTTGCATCTTCCCTTTTAGAAGCACATTCTCTTTTAGAGACCAAACAGATCTCTAAAACTTGCAGCACAGTTAATGCTCAGATACACAGAACATCCCATTATATCCATCTTTGTCAGATCACAGATTCAGTGGAACTTTCCCATTAAAAATGACCTATTGTTCTAAGCTTGGGGATGTGGTGGGATTGGTAGGCTAGGCTAATTTTTGAAGTTGGAGGCTGGGGAGATCTCTGTACCATGTTACCTGTGATGGGTTTCCCTGTGGCCAGGTTGGGCCTCCTGGTTCCTAAGTCTTCTGACAGTCAGTGGAAGTTAATGTTTACATGTTTGATAAAGAGAGCATCCTCAGTACTTGACCTCAATGAAAACTGAAGGAAGACTGAGGCCATTTCTACCTTTTAGAGAGAAACATCAATACCAATCATGCAAAGGGTTTTGGAAGTTATTATTAAGAGAGGGCACTTTTGCAATCCACTCTCCACTATTTTCCTTTTAGCAAGAGATAAATAGAACATAATTCTTTCATAGATAGCTTTTTGCAATGAATAATCAAAACTTTCTGTCTCTGGGCTGGTAGAAATGATAAACTCACCTGTGCCTTCTATGAGAAAGAAAGTGTGTAATCAGGTCAACATTAACTAAGATAATTTTATACAAATCAGAAACTGGGTTAGCATTAATTATCCTTCATCCTATTAGTACATTTGTAAACCTAGAGAACACAGAACTACAGAAACATCACCAGACATTCCCCCATCACATTGCTTGTTCTCTTCTATCTTTCACCAGTCCACTATAGGACTAACAAAATGCTCAGGCTTCTAGAAATGTGTGTGTGTATATATATGGGTCATTGTTTGCAAACAAAAATCTATCATGTTTTTATTGACAGGAGTTTTGAAGCAGCATTTAGCAAGTATTTGAATGGCTAGATCGACTTCCCCAGCCTAATGCTCTCAAAGCAAGTTGGACTGCAAATGCTAGAATTCTCAGCCAGCTGAAGATTATGAGAACTGTAGTCCAGCATGTCTGGTAGCAACTTGGTGTGGAAGACTGTGGATGCAGGAAAAACTTATGCTGCCTGAAGTCTTAGGGATCCATTAAGATGTATACAGACTATGTCATTGCTGTAGTAATGTTTCCCTACTAGGTAAACTGGTTCTTCTTTATATAATGATTTAGAGTTGGCTTTAATGATCTTGCAGGGTCAGGACTACCAAGGGCAAGTTGGGCTTTCCTGAGAAAACATTCCTCTCACAGTGGCAATGTGGTGTCCCTGAAAACCATGGGTGTTTTTTTCCTGTTTTTCTACACTGAATGAAATCTAAGTACTGGTAGTCTTCATTTAATGACTGCCTCATGAAGCAACAGTCTGCAGTTACAACAGTTCATTTGTAACCTACCCTTCCATTTTTGACCTTCACAGGTCTGTAAAGCAAAGCTGATATTAGTTTATAACAGGGATGTCAAACTCGATTTCATTGAGGGCCACATCAGGGTTTGACGGTTGACCTTGTGGGGGGCCGGGGTGGGCATGGCCAGTGCAACATCACTCGTGTTGGGGGCGCCTGTGGTGGCCTGAGTGTTCTGACAGGAAAAACGGGCTCTTGAACGCCGTTTCCAGCTGCGATGGCCTCTTGCAACCCTCTGCCAAAGAAAACGGAGCTCAGGAGAACTGCATGCAGCCCTCCAAAGCTCCGTTTTTGCTGGCACAGGTACCGTGGGCCAGTCCTTTGCTGTTTCCAGGGCAGCCCCATGGGCCAGATCTAAGCACCCTGTGGGCCGGCTCCGGCTCCCGGGCCTTGAGTTTGACACCCCTGGTTTATAAGCCTAATTGCCATTTTACTTAGTGATCACTTTGCTTAACAACCAAGTTGCCTGATTGTGATCACTAAATGAGGACTACCTGTATATTTTTCTTCAAAACTATAACAGCCTGCCTATCCTGGTTCCTTTATGTAGGGACATTTTTATTTTCTGCTTCCATTTGTCTATCACCTCATTATGCAGCTGCAATACAGCTCCCCAATCCTTCAAGAGCAAATCAAGCACCATGGTAGCAGCATCATAGATTAATAATATGCCAAGAATAGGTACTACAACTGACAAGGAAATATTGCAATTTCAGATGTTATAAGGGTGCATCTGTATGACTCCCCTTGTAGTTAAAAAAGGAAGTGGAGCTGTAAGGACTGAATTACTAAAAGGAAATAGGAAATAGATAAATTAGCAGCAGCAGCAGCAGCAATGACAACAACAACAACAAAGGGTGGAGGAAATCCTTGCCTTAAGGCTTCTGAAGTTCATGCTTTGATAGTAACTGACTGCAGTGTCACTACTCAGCTTCTTTACTTTGGTCCTCAAACAAGAAGCCTTTTCTTTTAGTCTCTGTGCTGTATTGACAATCTGTCTCTGGGATGGTAGAAAAAAATAAGTACTAAAGGAGAGAAGTGAGCAGCCTGAAAAAGGAGAAAAGAGATGGGTAGGTGAAGGATGTCAACAGCTGAACCTGCAGCTTATGTTTGCCCTAGATTTCTCCATTCATCTCCATAATCCACAAGAGGTCTATCTCTTTGCTTTGCTGAGCTGAAGTTGGGGATGGATGGGTCAAGGCAAATTTATAGATGGACGAGTAAATACATGAGAGTCTTAAAAACGCATATGAAGACTCAGAAGAACATGCAAATGAGGACACGGTTTTGTGGTCACCAGAGATGAGTGGGAGAAGTACGAGGAGGTGGTGCTGCAGTAGACAGGTTGTAGGCAAAACCGGTAAGGGAGAAGTCTTAACACAGAGATTCCAAAGGATGGCACTGTGTATGCTAGAATGTCTTCTAAACTGTGGTTCTGCAGCCAAGAAGGTAACAGTTCTGGTAGAAATTTGTGCTTTAGTATATTTTGTTTTTGTTTTAAACAAAAGTTCCTACTTCCCTGAGGAAGTCTTGTCCTCTGTTCTTAAAGGAACATGCCTTCCTCCATTCCACTGATCCTTTTAAACATCATTTTCATCCTCAGCATTGCTTTTCATTCTTTGCTTTCATTTCTTCTTTCCATTGCTTCCTCCCTCTTTGTTTCATTTGTTTGTTTTTTGTCTCTTCTTTATTTATATATATTTTGTTTTTAGACAGTATGACTTCCTCCAGGAATCCCTTAGGTTCTTAGCTGGATCCCTTTTGTGTAGTCATGCATGTTAGTCTTTGGTAACATATGGACACTTTGGTGTGCCAGTGAGGAGGGGGAGATACAGGAGCAGAGGGTGACCAAGTAGGAAAGGAGGAGGAATGTCTCAGACAACGGGAGCATTCACTGCTATCATCTGAGCAGCACGTAAAGAAAGCAAAGTAGCGGCCTGCAGAGAGAAGATGTGTGTTGGGTGACAGCAGAATTTCCTGGAAGGGCAACTGCTGTAGGGAAAGAAAGAGAAAAGTTACCTCATGAAAATGATCAATGGTTTGTAAAACAAATGACTGTGGAACGAAAGGATAATCTCATGTTTTCCAAAATTATTCCCCCCAAAACAAAAGAAGTGGATGTACAGGTAGTCCTCAATTTACTACCACAATTGGGCCCAAAATTTCTGTTGTTAAACAAGATATTTGTTAAGTGAGTTTTGCCCCATTTTACCACAGTTGCTAAGTGAATCACCACTGCTGATAAGTTAGTAAGACAGTTGTTAAGTGAATCTGGCTTCCCCAGTGACTTTGCTTGTCATATGGTTGCAAAAGGTCACATGATCTTGGGACACAGCAATGGTCATAAGTATGAGTCAGTCACCAAGCATATAAATTTTGATCACATATTCATGGGGATGCTGCAAAGGTTATAAGTGTGAAAAACGGCCATAAGTCACTTTTTTCAGTGCCCTTGTAAGTTTGAACGGTCACTAAATGAACTATTGTAAGTTGAGGACTACCTGTACTTAAAATTGAAATCACATGAAAACAAGAAGACACATAGAATTCTAAATGTCTAGTTTTACTGTGCAAGCTGAATATTTCAGAAACTAATGTGTTTTAGAGGCTATTGTACTGCGCTACCATAGCCAATGTTTTGCCATATTAGACATGCAAAATAAAACAGATACTTTTAGATTTTGCCTCTCTTTCAGATTTTGTATAAAAACAAACCCATACTTTGAACAGATATAAAAAATAATGTCCAAGGACAATCGTCAATGAACTAATGTATAGGAAGCTTCCTCATAACAGGCTAGATAATAACTGTATTGTTCTTTGGTCATATAACACCTGTACTATATCCACACTTTAAGAAGGATTCAGAAACAGTGGGACGGGATCAATGGAGGCTAACAAAGACGATCAGAGGGCTGGAAACTAAGCCTTATAAAGAAAGATGGATAGCATGTTTGCCTTGGGAAAAGATATTTGGGAGGGGGATGTGGCTGTACTCTTCAAATGCCTGAAAAGATGTCACATAGAGAAACATCAGGATCTGTCCTCTCTCATTCCAGAGTGCAGTATGCAAAATAAAGGATGAGATCTGACAGGAAGTCAGATGCCAGTAAAACATTAGAAAAAGAGTTCTTAACATTTAGTTCCGTTTGACAGTGGAAGCAATTATCCAGAAAGGGAGATAGCTGCCCCTTTTCAGATATGTTGAAACAGAAATTAGACACCCACTTTTCTGGGATGGTTTAATTTGAAATTCCTGCATTGAGCAGAGGTTGGATATCATGGCCTCATCCAAATTAATGATCTGTGATTTGTTCAATCACTCAACAGTGCCTATTTCAACAAATAAAGACTTTCTGGGATCTAATGCAGAAAGATCACTTTCCTATCATTTGGTATCTGATCCTGTTTTTTGTTTCTTTGCTTGTTTTATTAAACCAGAAATGCCAAGGATTAATTCTGGACATCCTACACACATATTATGGCCCATAGTTTCCTTTCCTCCATTAAGCAGAATTTAACAAAAGAATCTATTCATGTTCTGCTTAAAATAATCCTAAATATACCGTATTGACTAAGGATAATTCTCAAAGTCAGAAGAATAGTCTCCGCTCTGACATTGATTCTATTGCCCTTGGTACAGGACAGGTGGGAAAATTTGAGGTAAATAAACCCAGGGAAGAATATATTTATAATTTTGGAAGACATCTCTGTCTAAGACTACATAATAAAAATCAATAGATTCATCATCCATCCATCATCACAGTTTTCTATGCTTATTATTACTGAATAATATTGTCTTGTTTTGTATGCGGTAGCTATTGCTGCAATCACCATTTTCCTGGGTCTATAGATTCTAAAATTCCAACTTGTTTGGTAACAAATTTATCGACGAGACTGAGGAATAATAAAGATTTCATTATTTTCTGGAGCTAGGTGGTTAAGAACCATGTCGGGCATTGATATTAACCTGGGACATTACAATAAATTAAAGCAGCTTGATACATTACAGCCAATAATAATAATAATAATGATTTCTCTCTCTCTCTCTTAATATGAACACATATATGTTGATTATGAATAAGTATATTCTTATTATGTATAAGCATATTATTATTATTATTATTATATGTAATCATACATATAATCATACATATAGCTTTCCCAATTTCCCCCCCTTGAATTTGGGATGCAATAATGCATACAATCCACCAAGTATAATTACCTTTATTTGGGACAATTGGTTTTCTTGGACAATCACCTTTTTTCAGAGTAACATCATCAATGGCAATATCTCCCTCAGAACCTGTCCCACGGACACCTTCAAAGATGATCTGAGGGAAGAAAAGATCAGACTTAGAAAGGTTTTAAACATCTAAAAATTTCAACTCTGCAAAAAGAATATTAGGTTTCCTTGCCGTGATGCTAAAGCCATCAGTCCCAATGTCCACTAAATCCCACTCAACACTTTGTCTACTTGCCCCCAAGTTTCCTGGAACGATCAATCTTGAAATGTCCCCAAATGCGCCATGATGGAGTGTGATAACTGACTATCATACTCCCAGATGAGATAGAAATTTAGACCATCTTAAAACAAAAAAACAAAAAAAGAAATAGATGTGATTTTTTGCCCCAAATGATCTCTTCTTTATTAGGTTGTTCTGCTTGCTGTTATTGTTAAACTATGAAAAATACAAAACTGACCTTGGGACAATTAACGAATCTTGGTGAAATGTAAAGAGAAAAGAAAATTCAGCTCTTCTTTGTTACCCTTCACAAATCTACATTTTTTAAGAATCCTTTTTGGGGCTGTCTGTAAGGCCTTGTTTTTTAAAAAAAATATGTTTCAGTTTATCAGTGAATTGTTTGCAAGGTGTTGCTGAGCCGATAAGGTAGAAGGCTCGAGGCTTTAAACAACCTCCTGGAAGCCATTTCAAACTTCACATCCTGGTCCTGCCTCTGCACTGGAGCAGAAGCTTGATAGTTTCCTGTGCCTCTGTCTAATCCCAGGATGATTTCTCCTGATATCCACCCATAAACTATCTTACCATTTTTTCTGCCAATTAAAAGGTGAAAAACAAAAAGCAAAAGAATTTCAATATTGCAATCTTCTGGTTGTGTAGCGTGGAGGCATATGATTAAGGCCTTCCTCCCCTCCTTGGGAGATAGACAAATAAATGAAACTTTATTTTAAAAGTTACAATAAAATGCAACCGCCCGTTTAACTTTATATATTAAAAGACAGTCAAGATGGATAAAGATAAATGGTAGAGCTTTTCCAATACAGTTGACAACTAAACAAGAACATTTCCAAAGAAATTGGAAGATGGTGCTAGTCTGCTACAAACAGCAGATTCTCCCTGTGAGATGGGAGATGCTGCAATTGAGTATTATGAACTGCACAAACAATATATAGAATATCTCCATGTCTATCCTGAAGAATGGATTAAAAAAAATGAAATCACACAGAATTCACTACCTTGCACAGAGAAATACAAGATAATTAGCGCAATACAAAGAACCAGAAATCAAGTGCCATACAATTCCTGACCTCTTCCTAGAATGCTGTTGAAGCAGACGTTTCCTGTGCTTCAGTTTTCTGGATTTAAACAAAGACTGTGTGGAGTGATCTTAAACCCTAATCCTTTCCAGAGTTGGTCCAACAACTTCTCTCTTTTTTCAAAAAAACCAACTATTAGATCTTGCCGTCTGTAGCAAGGACTGAGGTGAGCCAGGTTTGAAACAAAGATAAACTTTATTAAATCGTAAACCTGACTGGACAAACCGGGCGTTTGACAGCTATTTATACAAGGCGCTGTCAAACGGCCAACCAATGGAAGCTTGAGGATTTCCCTCCAGCTGCCCCGTGCGTTTCCACCAATCCCGATCCCGGCGATTGGTGATGTCACGCCTGTGAGTCTTTCCCTGAGATGCAACAGAACTAATGAGAAATTAGAAGTTAGAACAATTAACCAGTGAAACAATTTGGCTCCCGAAGTTATGAATAATCCAACACTGGAAATTTTTAAGATGGTGTTGGATAACCATTTGTCTGAAATGGTGTAGCCTTGGCAGGGGGTTGGACTAGAAGACCCCCAAGATCCCTTCCAACTCTGTTATTCTATTCTATTCTATTCTATTCTATTCTATTCTATTCTATTCTATTCATGGTCTCCTACTTTCTAGCCTGGTGCCATAAGAATCAGACCAAACTGGCTCTCCAAACTTTAAGAAAAGATAGAATGAGGAATTAAAATAGCAAACCAATTCAGTGTACGTGAGACAACATAGAGACTAATGGACCAAAGAAAGCATAATGATTTTATGAAAATCCCAACCTAGCGTAAACATTCAATTTATTAGGAAAGAGTTAAAATACAGTTAAAAAAAAGAATATTGCAATGCATTTATAAAAAATAAGTGTTTCAATCTTACCAAGATATGTGTAGTTTGACAATTGTTTCCTCCAAAAGATTATTAGAACTAAGCAAAACATAGTGAAGTAAAACTAAAATGATTACTGTAATTTTTTGGAGAACCACCATTACAGGAATACATTGAATATATGAGTAGCTTCAGGGATATTTATAAATTGTAAGATGTAATAGCATGGAAAGAATTTGGCAAAAGAGACTGCCTCCATGCTAGCAAAGGCTGTATACTGTCAGTATGGAATAGCTTGGTCCCAGAGGCAGGGTAGGGGCCCTCTCTTGGCATTGCAGAAGAGCATCCCAAAGTGCCAATCAACCCTGAGGGTGGTTGATGGGCTGTAGCAGGGGTGGGTTTCTAACGGTTTGGTCCAGTTCTACTGAACCATTAGTAATTTGGCAGCCTGGTTCGCTAAAACCTTTAGTGACCTGGGCCTGCCACTCCTCCGAGCTGGTTCTTTCAGCGGCGCCATAGGTGGTGCCATCTTGGTTTTTGCTTCTCAGCATGTGCAGAAGTTTTTGTTAAAGCACTGCGCATGCGCGCGCATGGCAACAGCACAACCCTGAGCAAACTGGCAGTAAGAAGATTCAGAACCCACCTGGGCTGTAGGTGTTTCCTCTGTC
>JANHFT010005800.1:358117-368847 GCA_032467955.1 Pseudoxenodon macrops | reverse complement strand
ACAAGAATAAGTCTATGTTAGCAACACTTCTTCTAAGACCATTTCCATCAATTTGAATGGGAGGCATTAGGTCAGTTCAATAAAAGGATCCCCACCCAGGTCTCAAGCTTTAAGAAATAATCCTGAAAACTATTTTGGACCAAATCTTTTGAACAGAGAAATTGAATTTTAATGGACAACTCTCTCTGCATCCTCCCTCTTTCAAGCTGGATAAATGCCAGACATTGCACTTATTAACTTGTGAAGACATCTGGAGGAGACTTACATTTCCTTCATTATCCATCCAAGTATCCCTAGCATTTCTGGCTCACATCATGGATAATAATCAATTTAGCAAAGAAATGTCAGGAAATCAGGCATCATTCAGTGTTCTGATCTTATCTACTCATCCTAACTACAACCTTCCAGGCAAAAATATGGCAGCACAGCCAGGAGTGGAACAAATTATCCAGAAAATGAATTCTAATGCCTGTATGAAGAAGGCAAAGAACAAAGGGAAATGAAGCAGTATCTGGAAAGCAAAAAAATAAATAAAAATGCATTGCTTTGAAATTCTCACCACCAAGCAAACTGAAACAATGCGTATCTTTTGCAGTAAGTTGCATGTCTACCAATCAAGGAAAGAAAAAGAATAGAGAAAATGTCATTTCCTTGACTGGAGGCTCAGGAAGTATTTTGAATAAATCATGGTTTATTGGTTAATTTTGCTCCTCTTTTTCATTTAAAGTGGAAGAATATAAATGGAACAACAGGACAAATAAACTGGGGATATACAACTCTGTTCTGTTCTGCTGTTCTGTTGCTTGAGGGAAATTATTTTTCTGAATACCATACATATACAACCACATTGAACTGAATGGTATGCTTAAATTTGGACAATATATTTTAAATATTGTAGTCTAACTTTTAAAAGACCGGAGACTAAATTCCTAGTGATGAGATCATATAAATCTATTGGATTGTGATGATAAGATGTTATGATTATTTGTGAACCACTCATCAAAAGGTGAGAATATTTGAAACTCAAAGCCCAGTTCAGATATTACACAAAACCTGCATTTTAGAGAGAGCTTGAAATGTTCAAATATTAAAAGGGGAGAAGTCAAAATCTAAGTAATATTGTAAGAATTATGCCAGGCAGAGAAATCTGCCTGCATTTCTTTCCCCAACTAGTTCTTATTCGGTTTGATGAAAGAAAATGTTCTTTGAAGATGACAATTTTGGGGAAATTAACATCTTTAACTCTGATATAGCTGAGAGAGTGTGTGGATGTTTTGCTTTGTGGAATAATTTCTCCAGCAGTCTTCAGTGTTTCTGGCAAATCATCCCTCTGGATTTTTTTTCAGTAGTGATGCTACTGATTACATTACAGGCGAGAATGGAAGACATGCTCTTGAGAAATTGTTGGGGATTTTCCCCTGGATAATGAAGTTAACATATCCTGATTCACCTAAGTTCTTTTCTTTTGGATAATTTTCTTTTTTTGAGGGATGATTGGTGGGAGGGAGGAGGGACTCTCTCACAAGTACATCTCCTTTCACCCAAAGAACCAATGTACTGTAGCTCAAGTGGCACATTATACACATGCAGAAATAGAGTGACATTGGAAGAAGTCATGCAAGTTTGGGAAAAGAAGTGGCTGCCTTAATGATATAAAGAAAATATATATCTAACCCTGACCTGCTTCTCTGAAATACTGCCTTTGAAGGATTTGCACTTCCCTCTTTTTTAGGATTTTTTGTATGTGTGATGGTTTTTCATTTTCTTCTCCTGTTTGGCCATTTCTTCTCAGACTAAAATGCATTTGGCTTTTCCTTGAAACATCTGCATTGAAAAGGACTGGCTAGGTTTCAGTGTCAATTACTTGCAAAGGATCAAAGCTCCCCATGGCAGGGAGATAGAAGAAATCCCTAAATGCCAATTGTTTTCTTGGCGTTTTTCACATATGGGGATGAACGTGGTATTTATCTTTCTATATAAATATTTAATATGTTTATTTATGTTATTATTATAACTATATTAACCAGAAGACAAATAAAGGCCGGTAATAAATGGTGAGGAATTGATCAATGTGTGGGAGAGCTATGCCTGCTGCTACGTCTTTATAAGACCCGAGCTGGCATTTTAGAAGAGCGTCTGGTATACAAAAGAGCACCAGCTGTGATACCAGATACAGTAGCCCAGGGGGATGCATTTAAATGCTACAGATTTCTGGATGAAAAGGTCTGATTTCAGTTTCCATTCAACAGGAAACTTACTTAGTTAGATGGGAAGATATACCTAAAACCTGTTGCGGATAGCTCAGTGATGTTAAAGGAAGCATGGCAAATAGAAGCATCAGTAACTCTCTCTCTATTTTTCACAATCGTGAGTTGTGGCACATTGTTCTATTCTGCAGACATGGAGAGCGGGAGAAAAGAAGTAGATGGCTAAATTTAGACGTTATGAGAACAACCTGACAATTGGGTTGTATATGTAGGAGAGTTGGAGGTAGATGTGTAGTTGTACATTAGTTTAGAGGAGAGATGAAGTGGTTCATGGTCAAAAACCCTGGACTGTAGAACACAAGAAAGATCCAGAGAGTCCAAAGTAGATTGAAATCCATGCCTTGGAAACTCTGACTCAACTATAAACTTTTACTTAAAAAACATTTTAATCAGTCATTTACTTATGTACAGATAATAATGTTTAAGAGAAGCACACATAGTCTTTCAATATAGAAATATATTGTCTGTCATCTATCTATCTATCTATCTATCTATCTATCTATCTATCTATCTATCTATCTATCTATCTATCTATCTATCTATCTATTTGCCACCCATTTCACAGTTCAAGGTTTAATTTGAATTATTAAGGTCTATATTTGATATTGGTAAAAACTATCTGTGACAACAACATCTCTTAATTTAATCTCTTCTGGCTTTCACCAGTTCTCTAGCATAATTTTCCTCTGATGTTCACCAAATATGTTGGAACTGTAACTCCCAGAATTCCTGGCCAGAAGGAATTGGTATATGGAAGAAAAATTTCATAATTCTATATTAATTTTATTAATTAATTTTCTACATTTGGTAACATCATTTGTTTTTTCATTCCCTTCTTTAAAGCATTACCTGACCCAGGAATGTGACATCAAATTTAATGTAATCTTATATATCATGATGTCACATTTTAAAGCAATTTTTATTAAAATTATCACTATTATTATGCATAATAGTTTAGCTTGTTTAGAAATCATATCTCTAATGGCCTTAAATAAAGCCACTGCTTCCATCTCTCTTATTAAAGTCTGTATTGAGATAGTATCTCTCCAAAGTTTCAAACAACAAGTCCTTGGAAATGATGGTAACCAAACATAGGGATTTCTTCCACATGTGAAACAGAGTGCTACCAAACAATGATTTGTGACATAAGATGTAATAAAGGAGATACTATAGCTAAATAATAATTGGAACAGCTAAACTCAAGAAGAATTTATATTCAGTTCAGCTACATCTGTCAAACTTTGGCAGGGGACTGGCAGTTGGTTAAAAATGTCCCCTTGCTCCAAATCTCCTGAAATAAACAGATTGTAAAAAAACCACTCCATCCCTTGTGGTGATGCCACCACATCAGTGGATTGTCTCTTGGAACCCTCCAGAAAATTGGGTGACTGAGTTGCAGTTCTGATTTGCTGATTTGTCAACAGTTGTTCAGCCTTACAAAGAATATTGCTATTTTTCCGGAATATTTATTTAATTTATTTCCTTGTTTGAACTGCAGGCTTGCATTGAGATGAGTCTCCAAAAGAGTCAATTGCTATAAGCCAACCATGGCAAGTACTTGTTAATTGGTAAAAACTTGGTTCATTAATTATATAGTCAAGAATGTTTTTTTTAAAGGTCTTGAGGAGAAGTCTCTTTTAAGCAGGAAGGACCTCCCAAAACAGGGCTTTGGACATCATTACTGCTTCAGGATAATGTATAATGAGAATGGGGCGTGCATAAGTGCATCAACTTGCCTACCGTCCCTGGCCTAATGTCCCCTTTAATTTGTATCCATATCATTAATTCATAATCATGTTTATTATTTTGTTATCTTGACATAATAAATAGATACATAAAACAAAATGAATAAAAGTTATAATGAATGGGAAAAAATCCCATTCCAGAGAATTCAAGCACTTAAGATGGATAAATATGCTGACCTCTTGATCCAGGTAATGGGCAGGGACAATTCTGGGAAAATCAAACAGAGAAACCAATCAGGTGGGTTTTTACCTGACTAAGGTTGGTAAGTGTGAATATTCATTTTGATTTTCTTTCTTGAAAGAAAAATGGGAATATCTCTCACCCATCTTGGAAAACCAGGTAAGAAAAATAGCCCCAACCATCGAGATTAAGGGCATTTTTGCCCAGGATTTAGCACAGTGTAATGCACTGTATGAGAAAGCATAGGAACAGTACAAGGGAGATAGCAGCAGCGATTGTATTACTAAAGAACTGCTCCCTGGTTTTGCAGGAAGAAATAGTTCCTAGTGGAAGGCCAAGCCTAAAAGAGCAGAGAGAAGAGTAGCAAGTGTCCTTGAATGGGCAAAGGCATGGAAGTGGTTTGTATATAATCAAGAAAGGCAACTGCAGTTGTGGTGGGTAGAATAACATAGCACTTTAAAAAAAAATTGGAACTGTCAGTGGCCCTTTATATATTTCCAGGGTAAATCTGCTAAAATATATATTCCAAGTGGGAAGTTGATAGGTATTCCATTTACAAAGCAGAAACTTTTAATTGCATTTATTAGATATTTTAATTTGCTTTTATTTTTGATGTTGTGTGTTCTGTTGTGATTTTTATTCTGGGAACTGCCTTGGGATTTTAAAAATGGATTAAAATGCAAATTAGGCTAATTTGCATAAAACATGAATTAGGCTGCTGCTGCTTCTTGGATGTTTAGATTATGGCAATCCTAGGTATAACTTTAAAAGATCCCTGAACTTGGTTTCCCCCCCTGTTCTTTTCTCTCTCCTCTCCTTGATCTTTGTGTGTTTTGTCATCTAAAATGTAAACTTGAAAGCTGGGAGTGTCACAGCGCCTATTTGTGCTATGTTACTCTGGAATTTTTTTGCCCTTGGAGTAGGGCTATAATACTTTATGGTGACCTAAATAATAATAATTTCAACAGGCTCACAAGCTGGAGATGGAGAAATGTTTTCCCGACAACTGCAGAAATGTGACTTTTTGGCATTATGCTGGACTCAGGAGTACCAGAACCCTGACAGGCCAAATACCAGCTGCTTAATTTCTGCTTTCCCATTTATTGTCCATTTCCCTGACTGTATTTCCAGGAAAGGTGGCTCTAATGCAACTTGTGATAAAATACAGGTTTTCCCATAAAGCCCCCTGCAGGAAAGTCCCAGGAGTGAGGTAGAGCTCTCAGTAAGAATCTATTACCTTTCATAATCTTACAAACAAATATGGGGCCCTTTTTCTCACTTAAATCAATGATAATGAAAAACAATGAGCAACAAACGTGTGTTCTTGGCTGTGCAGTACTGGTGGCAAGTTACAGGTCTGCGGAGAAGTGGGGGTGGCTGGGTGGGGGGAGTGAGATAGAGATGGGAAAAGCCAATTCTCTTGGTAGCAGAGGAAGAAAAATATCATGCAGCTCCAAGCTGAGATTTTTAGTAATGCAATTTGTCTCTATGCCACGATAAGATGTATTTACTCTTCTCTTGGCTCTAATGATTCTTCATAAAGCAACATGTGTCTAATAGGCACAACTGCAGAATCTCAGCTGCCTCATGATCCCATCGACTCTGTGCATTGTTTTAATGATGCTAGTTGGTATTCTGCCTAAATTGCCCAGCTACTAGCCCAGTCTGCCGGCTCCCTCACAACACATAAAACAGTTTCTATTACACAGAAGCATTTTCTTCAGGTCACTTTTGCTATATAGTCTTGTTCGGTGGCCTAATGAACACAAATAAGTCATCCTGATGGCTAAATGCTGCGGTAAAGCAACGCGATGGGAACACGGTATAAAATAGCGCATCCCTCTAGAATAAAACTCTGTTCTCTTGAGGGTGACATTTGCTTAAAACAGGACTTCATAGCCTTTTTTTTTTTTAATATGAGGGAAAGTGCCACAATGTCATAGCTAGCTTTTTCCAGCAATATGCTTCTCCAGGGAATATTACTATGAGTTTGCTAGAAATTACTGGCAGTAACTTTCCTTTTATTTGTAAAAAAGCAGCTCTGTCACCTTGTGTGTGTGTGTGTGTGTGTGTGTATAAAGAAAAGTCCTGGAGGCTTGCTTTTTGTATTTCATGAGGTGGGCCAGTCTCTAGGAGATTATTCTAGAAATAACATTTTTAATCTAGGATGTCATTGGTGACTCAAGGGAGTGCAGAATAGAAAAGCCCTAGCAACAACTGTTGAATAAAAGATGACCAAACCCTCATACTATATAAAGAGGTGGAGACTCATGGCCCACATCTAACCTCTGGAGACCTTTTTGACGTTGTCTGGAGCATTCCCAAATTACACTCCCAAAACTCAGTGGCAAAGGACAAACAATGTTGGGGGCAGGGGGAGACCCAACTTTAAATTCAAGTTTCTTCCTTTCTGGTAGTCATGTCAGGCCCTAATCTCTAACGAACCTGTTTTTTAAAAAAATTGGTTCTCCCTACAAAAGGCTACCTGCCCCTCCTCTAAGTCTCTTCATCTTGCTTTTAAAATCAATTAATTTGGTCTCAACACCTCCTTCTTGCAATGTGCATAACTGAGTTAATGCTACAGACTGTTGTTCTTCGAAGACACACGTGGGAATCTCAGGCTGTGTCTAAAGAACATTTGGAGTAAAATGTCTATGGAGATTCTCATTCTCCAGGTCATGGTTGTCACTTTGTTTGTGGCAGCTGGACTTTCTTTTCTGTTCTTCCTTGAAGACATTTTGCTTCTCATCATCCAGAACTGAAGAAGCTTCTTGGATGAGAAGTGAAATGTCTTCAAGGAAAAACAAAGTCCAGCTGCCTCTTGGGACATTTGGAGTGGAACATATTTTGTATGACTATTTCAGATTCAGAGTACAGAATAACAGAGTTGGAAGAGACCTTGGAGTTCTTCTAGTCCAACCTCCTGCTAAAACAAGAAACTCTATACCATTTCAGACAGATAGGTGTCCAATCTCTTCTTAAAAACCAGTGTTGGAGCATTCACAACTTCTGGAGGCAAATGGTTCCACTGATTAATTGTTCTCACTGTTAGAAAAATTCTCCTTAGTTCTAGATTGCTTCTCTCCTGGATCAGTTTCCATCCGTTGCTTCTTGTCCTGCTTTCAGGTACTTTGGAGAATAGGTTGACTCCCTCTTCTTTATGGCAACCCCTTAGATATTGGAACATTGCTATCATGTCCCCTTAGTTCTTCTTTTCATTAAGCTAGATATACCCAATTCCAGCAACCGTTCTTCATGTGTTTTAACCACCAGTCCAGAGGTGGGTTCCTACCAGTTCAGACCGGTTCTATTCAACCATTAGTAACTTAGTGGCCTGGTTTGCTGGAACCGGTAGCGACCCAGGCCTGCCATGCCCCCGAGCTGGTTCTCTTGGCTGTGCCATAGGTGCTGCCATCTTGTTTTTTGCTTCTGCACATGCACAGAAGCTTTTTTAAAGTACTGCACATGCACGTGCGGTCACGGTGCATCCCTGAGCGAACCAGCAGTAACAGGATCCAGAACCCACCCCTGTTCCAGTCCCCTAATCATCTTTGCTCCTCTCTGTACTCTTTCAACATCTTTTTTACATTGTGGCGACCAAAACTGGATGCAGTATTCCAAGTGTGTCTATGGAGATTCTTAGTTGTAATTAAGACAAAGAGTCCACCAACTGGTTAATATCTCCCATGGAAAATTCTCTTTCTCTCCCTCTCTCCCTCCTTCTCCCTTGTGAGAACATTTTTTTTTTGCCCCATGCATATTTGAATAATTATGGCAATCTCTCTTCAGAAAATCTTGCTTCAAATGTCTACTGTATAAAAAGGGTAGTTTTCGGAAGATTGATTCAAATTACCTCCAAACAGGTAATGCAGAAAGTGGTCGCTGCTTGTTTATTGTGATTAAAATGTTTTTCGTTGGAAATGTGATTTTCATCCCCCCCCCTCCACCCATCTGACTGTGCAAAGCAAATTGATCTGGATGTGAGGTGAAGCGATTATATGATTGCTTTGCTTAACAGCCAACTCTGGATTCACTGTGTATTTTGGATTGATTTGAAATCTTATAAATCAATGTTTGGCAGTCTAAAATCTTAATAAGACATTTATAGAAGGAGTAATAGGCCACTCCTGGCATTTTGCCTCTAGATGTTTACTGGCTGCAGCAGCAGCAGCACTATATCTAATCTGATTTATTAATTCTGATCATGTAAAAAGTGATTTTTAGGATGTGGTTTGACCTTCGACACTCTTTTTTTCTCTGAGTCCTCTCTGGGTCAATATATTACTGACATGATGACTATTGGGTTGCAGTTGACCTATAAGTAACAGAATAATTTTCATGTTAAATGCGTGTGTTCAGTATCTTGAACAGAAGAGACCATGATAATACTATTTGATATAGAATTTAGAATAACAGAGTTGGAAGGGATCTTGGAGGTCTTCTAGTCCAACCCCCTGCTTAGGCAAGAAGCTCTATACCATTTCAGACAAATGGTTGTCCAATCTCTTCCTAAAAACTTCCATTGTTGGAGAATTCAAACTTCTGGAGGTAAGTTGTTCCACTGGTTCATTGATCTAACTGTCAGGAAATTTCTCCTTAGTTCTAGGTTGTTTCTCTCCTTAATTAGTTTCCATCCATTGCTTCTTGTCCTGCTCTCAAGTGCTTTGGAGAATAGCTTGATTCCATCTTCTTTGTGGCAACCCCTGAGATATCGGAACACTGCTATCATGTCACCCCTAGTCCTTCTTTAGGAGGATATAGAATGTCTAATTATTATTCCATGCGTATTCTGTATGACAATCCAGGTACTTCTCAGTGACAGCACTCCAATATAATGTTTGTTAAACCCTCATACAGTCTTCTTTTAGAAAAACAACTGAACAACTGAAGGCATGCCTTTTTATCCAGCTATAACAACAGCTTCTGCACTAGACTGTATTTTAAATTGCTTAAGGCTTTGCTTTACTATTTTTATTATTATTTTTTAAAATCATACTTAGTTTAATTGTTGTATATTTTGGTTTTTAAATATGATTGGTTATATTGTGGTAGGTTTATTTAGATAGTTTTTTTTATTGTTCTTTCCTACATTACTTTGGAACTTTACAAGGAATGCGAGAAGCGTAGATACGAATACATACAAATACATTCATATGAAGAGATGCTCAAGATGATTCTTCTTGTAGCTACATCCAACCATCTTAACATGCGAGAATCGTTCACTATATGGATCAACCATACTTTGGGAACAATCTTCTTGCTGCCTGCATTATTTCAGAGATTGAATGCAACTAAAGATCCTCTGTCTTAAGGCAAGGCTATTCAGAAAGTAGCTCTAGAGAAATAGGAGGTCTCTGGGCAAACAGCAGCAAAGAATGTTAATTATTCCCCATCTAGACATGCCATGTAGAGTTGTCCAGATTTTTTTACAGGCTCATTATGATAAGCCATGGAAGAAATACCCCCTTCCACCCCAAACAATTATGAGCTCTAACACTTGACCTCAAGATACACTTGGAATTCTGGTAAATTATAATGTAGATAAACCTGGAAGGTCTCCATTCCTGTCCCAGAATCTCAGTATGAGAAGCAACACCTAGTTTACAGAATTCCAGGGTTGCTCCATGAGATTTCTAGATAAGTACAATGAAAAGTTAAAAAAAACAAAAAACCTTTGCTACCCAGGACATATTAATGGGCCTCTGCAAAACTCTTCATTCTCTACACCAGACAGAAATCATTTTACTATAGGTAAAGAAATTAAAACATCAGCCATGTGCGTGAGGGAGAAAGAGGTATGGGAGCTGAATTTTGTGAGGGAAGGGAGGAAAGCAGAGAAACCTTGAACCTGTAACTTTGTCTGAATAGAAGCCCTTAGTATGGTAAGTAGATGGTGAGAATGGCTACCTTCTTCATGTTTCTCAGCTGGATCTGCTTTTATTGAAAATCCAGCAGTGAGGAAAACTAACAGTGGTTTGGATTAAGTGAATTTGCAAACAGCTGCAGGCCACTGAGGTTTTCTTTCCCCTGCAATGAGAGGTTGGAAAATAATGTATCACAGTTTTACTTACTCTTGCAGAAACAGTACTTACACTTTCAAGGCCAGATAGTACAGCACAAATTACTTGCAAGCAAACCAAAGATATGTTGCCTTAGGATACCTCTGTGGTGTATGACATAGACTGATGCCATGTCAGACATTCTATCTCATTCTCAAGACCACCATGTAAGCTGACCAAACAATCAAAACCTTCCCTTGCTGCCTACATTCAATAGCTACAGTCCTGAACACAAGGCCAATCTTCTTTATTATCGTCTCATCATTGCCATAATCTAATATAGGCATGCACATTCTCATAAGCCAAATGTTTGGCTTTTAAATAGCACGCTGGAGGTTGCATTCCAAAAAGCAATAGGCAGGCTAATTTTATTTAATTCAAATTTGATTAAAATTAAATGTAGTTTATTTATTTATTTATTTATTTATTAAATTTTTATACCGCCCTTCTCTCAAGAGACTCAGGGCGGTGTACAGCC
>JANHFT010005800.1:343847-358017 GCA_032467955.1 Pseudoxenodon macrops | reverse complement strand
TTTTAATGTTAAAAATTCTAATAAAGACTATTTAAAAAAAAAAAAAAAGATGCACCTTAGTTTTTGGGGAGGAAAATAGGGGGGAGGGAATTCTGCCTACCAGGTATTCATCTAGCTAGTCCTTAGCCTGGTCAGCTTCAGCACATTAGTTCGCTTGCTGGTTTTGAGGTTAGGGCTGGTTGGGGCTGGTTGGGGCTGTGCTTCTAAAGCACAGCTGATCGTCAGAGAGAGCAGCAATTAGAAAAGCAGGCAAAGCACGGAAGATCACTTAACTTGTGTTGGAGCTGAAAAACAGCTTCAAAAGCACAGCTGATCCTCAGAGGAAGCTCCAGTGACTAAAGCATGCAAAGCACGGAAGGGGCAAGAGAGGGCAGTAGTTGTTCCGGGTAGCCATTTTGGGCGTCGTGTGTCGAGCGTTTGGAGGCTGAAAACGCAATGTGCAGAACCCAAAAACACAAGCCATTGTCGGTGGCAATCTCTGCAGCCAGGAAGAGGATGCACAGAGGCCAAAGGGGAGGGGCCGACAGGTGAGCACAGCTACATTTGGAGTATAAGACGCACCCAAATTTTCAGCCTCTTTTAGGAGGGAAAAAGTGTGTCATACTCCGAAAAATATGGTAATTATACATTGCATTGCATTTTGGCTACAACTTTATCAATTATTAATTTGATTGTGGGCTATGCACAGTGTTGTTAGCTGTTGTTTCTAAACAGTTGGCAATTGAGCCAACTGAAGGCACTTAGCAGACTTCTGTTCATATATGCAAGCTTCCCACCCCCTTTTCCCACATGCATGCACATGCAAATCTTTGTTCTAGTGGAAACTCCTCAAATATTATGAAACAAGCATGGGACTACAAGAGGCTCTCGGAAGTTTGGGAAATTTGTTCTGTTTATCTAGTGGAAATAATATAGTTGTATAATGTACACATTACTGTACATACTACTTGCATAGATGAACCAGTTCATTCAATGGAGAAAGTGTATGTGCTTTTCTTTTAACTGCTCATTGAGTGCAGAAAATTAAGGAGATGACCTTGAGGGAAATAGGCAAGAACTTTAATATAAGCAAAGAGAGCAGAAACAAGCTTGGGAAACAAAATAGTATTTGAGAAGAGACAATATAAAAAGGCTCCTCCTTGATTGACTGGGGTATTAAAGAGAGAGGAGGTGAAGCATCATCAGGCTTACAAGATTTTGTTAACCTAGTTTATTTCAATAAAGTATAGTTTTAATCTTCCTGAGGATTCTGTTTCCTGAACACAATATGAGCTTACAATGAGATAGCCTCAATTATGTAGAAAGTTAACTAATTAACAAACAAATTATTCTTTTGTCAAAGCAAAATAAAAAAAAGTCAGCATGTAAAAACACTTATTTGTTTCTTTGGGACAGCCTCTTGAGTTTTTAATAATTTTCTTGGGTCAGGATAGTCTAGGGTGGTCTAACCATTCTTTTCCTGCATATTGGAGATCAAATATATAATGATACTTTCCTTCAAGCTTTGTGAAAGTGTGTTGTTTTATTATGCAAATCTCTACTTGTTAAGATGTCTTTTCATGATTACCCCAGGAAGGATGAGATACTCTTTTTCAAATAGCACAAACATTTGGACACTACTCATCTCAAAGAATCTCCACATCCTTTCATCGCCACAATTGTACCTTCACTGCTGGATAATCATAGTAGGTTTGATGCAGATCAGCAGCTCTATAAATGGAAAGACTCCCCCATTTTTGTGAAAGTGAATCAGATTCAATATAAGCTCCTACCATGAGGATTGATCATTCTCACAGAACAAAGGGATATAACTCACTTCCTACCTGCTCCACTTGAACTTCTGACACTGTAGAGTAAACTTTAAGGACATGCATGTGAATGGGGGAAAAGAATAAAATAAAAACACCTCTGCTATAAGAAAATGCGATTTGAATAACTTACGTTATACATCTACATGTCTTTTACCATAAAATTCTTTGTATTTTGACTTGGAAATAGCACTATTTAGCCTTCAAGAACCAAAGTAAATGATATTTGAAAGTTGTGACCTTTAGAATCATATGCCATTGACTAGAAGGTGAGAATCTAGAAGGTGGATAGTCATTTCTTGTAAATCTGACTCATTTGTTTAAACTATTTCCACTTTCCCTAAAATCAGCCAATTAAATATGACTCAAACTTCTGACTACAGCATTAGCGCTGTTTATTTTTCTCAATTTTCTCGAAGCAAAATCTGGAATTGCCTCAGTTCTGAAAACACAGGATATTTGAAGGAGAAGGTGTGCAAGACAGGATATTAATTTAGTTAATTGTTTTTCTTTAACATTTTCCCCTGCCATTCAGTTCAATCTCTCAGAACTACTAGCTTCCCAGAACCACATGAAACAGCAATAGAGGGACAATAGAAACAGTGAGAAAGGAGCTCAGCAGAGCTAAAATTGAAATTAGTACAGTAGAAGTAACAGTCTCTTGCTCAGAAAAGAGAAACGTAAACTTCTATTCTGGTGAAGTTTAAATAAAGTTTTAAAGGAGGAAATAAAAAGCTTTTGATCTCTGCCTGGGGCTAAAAAAGACAATAAAACACATATCCCTTGATAAAACATTCCAAAGATATCACAGAAAAGTCCCTCTCCTTAGCTTTACTTTAGGTGACAAATCTGTTTTCAGTGAAAACCCCAACAAACGATGGGTGAAAAATTGCCTCTTCAGGCATCCAGGTCCCAAGGCAATTAAAGTATATTCAAATAACCATGATTTTGAACTGTGGCCACAAACAGCAGGGCAGCACGTAAAGATGTTTCAGCATTGACAAAATATGTTTCCACAAACTGTTTCCAGCCTGAGCCTAGGTGCTGCCTTCTCAACTAATTGCAGCTGCTGAATTCAAAGGGTGCCCTGTATATACTGAGATAAGCCAATCCTCTGTTGAACTTACTGACAGAATAATCTTCAGAAGGGGACTTAGTATTCCCAGAGATATTTGTGTCATAAGGTGAAAGGGGGCAAAGATATCTGGCTGGGTAATCTGACACATCCTGACACTGTAACTTACACAGTCTCAATTCTCAATTGCCCAGGTAGTCTAAGTCTGCAGGGATATCATTCAGCATGAGGACTTTATTTTGCCCTATTATTCTCCTCTACAGTTTTCACCTCTTCTGTAGGCCTACTTCTGTCCGTGTCCCTACCTCCTTAAACAAAACTGTGGTCCTCAACTAAGTTACTGTTTGATAAATGTAGAAAGCTGCTAGCTTTGTCTGACATAATGAGGTTCAAAGCAGCATAGCAGACACACCGAGACAAAGGGAGGGAGAGAGCAGGAAAGAAAACTCACTTGTTCAATTTGCTTTCGTGGTGGTCTTAGGAGTTCTAAGTCAGATGGGAAAAAGTCTCCTGGAGTCAGCAACAGACAGAAAGGTGGGCCTATTTTCTTATCATGGTATGGCTTCCACCTGGTGCAACCATCACCTGATTACATAATGTTGCAAATATGACGGACACCAACCCCTGTTTTGTAAGTATATCAGAAAACCTGTCATGGTAGAACATCCTTGACTGTCATTTTCAGTAGAAAGACTTTTGTGCTGGTCCCTGACCCGAAGGAACTTAGCCTGAGCATCAAATAGGTCTTCTACTGCTGCATGAGTTTTTCACAAGAGGAAAAACAGTTATTAGAATTTAACTGACTATAGGCTGTCCTTATCTGTCAGAGCAAATGGAATTCATGTCAATTAACATAGCTGACCTGCTATAGATTTACAAATCTCCCCTCTTTTGTTTGCAAATATATTAGGCACAATGTTTATTTCTGGTAGTACTAATGAAGTATTAATTTGCCCTATGTAGGCAGGAAGCTTGAAAATATTAACTAGGAATCACTATTCCACACAGACTGACTGTGTTATGAATTCTCTAATCTCTTTTTATGATGTATTTGTTCTTACAAATCAGATGGTCACAGCCATATGCGTTGTGTGATATTCTACTCAGATGTTAGCGCTGCTTTGTTCAAATAAGTATGCGCAATTCTATATGCATTTATTTAACAGAATAATTCACTATATGTCTTTTTTAGAAAAGGTCCAAAATATTTTTAGGATTACTTATTTTCCGTCTAAAAATATCTTGAAAATATGGTATCAAGTGATAAACTTGATGGTATCAAGTGATATATGAGATCAAGTGATACGCTAATAAAAATATAAATTAAAATATCTAACAATGAAAAAGAGTACACTCTCAAGGATAAACTTTAATTTAAAGTGTATAAATAAATAAAAAGCTTTTAACAGCATGATTAAACTTCTCCAACAGTTGCCCCTTTTGTATTATATATGGCAAATATATGAATTGAATGAGAGTAGACAGAATTGACCATTAAAAGGAAGCAGCCTGCTGGTATGAAAGGAAGATTAAAGGGATGGTTTGATAGAGTGAACATGACATGCAGACAGCCCCAGTTAAATCCTTTTCCAGACATGCTTATGTTTTTAGTTGTTGTTGTTTTGTTGCTCGCTTCTTATGTCTGCTGACTTTTTTTGGGGTGATTTTTTGTTTGTTTTGCATTTGGCTTCCCAGAGAAAGTCCAAACTTATTGAAGTTCCTGCATAAAATCTTGGCCAGGACTATAAGGCATATCAGTGTTTTAAAATATGCTTCTGGACACTGAATACAAAGAGCTACTGAGGAAGATGCAGTAGAACTGGAATGAATTTATAGCACAGCCATATGCATATTGTCTCACAAATAAGGCCCATTATACGCCTTCTGTGACCTTTGTCCCAGAAAAGAGTGAATTCACTATTATCCTAAGAGCAAACCTTGATAAACCCAATAGGATTGATTCTGAATATTTTGGATTGTTGTCCCAAAAGTGTTTTTTTCAGGAGGCAACCGGACTTTCTTGTTTCTTGTTTCTTCTTTGAAGACTTCTCATCCAAGATGTTTCTTCAGCTCTGACTACGGTAGATGGTGGGGAATGGAAATATTTATGTTTCTTTCTTTCTTCAAAGAAGAGAGAAAAAACAAGAAAGTCCAGTCGCCTCCTGAAAAAGCGCCTTTGGGACAACCATGACTTGGATGACTGAGAATCTCCGTAGACTTTTGGAATGTTGTATTAGTTCTCTTAATTTCTATGATAGGAACAGCTTTCAAGTAAATACCTAATTAACAAATTAACAAATACACTCCTAAATATATAGTTCAGAGGGATTTATTATTAAGAAGCAGTTTGAAGGCTGCAGACTAAAGTTACTATGGTTAATAATATGATTCCTATGATTTATAATACCATTTATTTAATTATCTTAAAATTAAAACTCAATAATCAAAAGTAAAATATGGCATCAGAAATCTGTTGCGAGTCTATCAGAATTTGCAAGGAATCAAGTAACAGGTCTTTCATTGTTCAGACAACATATGAAACAATGGTTTGTGAATTTGGTCACCTGAGCAGTTGACAGTAGGGACAGTGATATCATGCACATTATGATCATATTTGCACAATTATATGTGACATAGATTGCCCAATTCACACCATTTGCACATTTGTACCACATATATGGTAAAAATACATACACAACACACACACACCTTATATACCGTATGTATAATTGTACCATATATATAGTACATGTGGTACAATTGTACCAGATGCCAATTGGACATATGGCATTTGACAACAGCAAACAGTGTTGCCACTCCCAAACCTGATAGTCATTTCCAACAGCAAGAAGAAGAAAAACAAGAAGAAAGTTTCCTTCTTAGAGTGAATGCTATTGTAAGTCGATTAAACTACCTATAATTTCAGACTTCTTCCAATTTCATAAATAAAAAATACAGTAAAATAAGAAATAATGCCTCCATTATGGCTGATATACACATATTTTTATTTGATGTATTTTGGTGTCTGGAAGAATGGGTACCCTGAAGAGTCAGAAGGACAGACAGTGGGAGACAGCTGAAGGGATGGAAAACACTTTCCATAATGTAAACTCTTTATTTCAGTTCTGAAAGATTGTATTTTTTTGAAGTCTTGATTTTACTGCATGTTGTCCAGCAACAAGCATTTCCAATATTAAAAATTCATATCTCTTTTATATTAAAAAAAAACACCCTCTGAATCTTATAGCACAAAATCCAATATGCTTGAATGCTATAAAATCCAACATCACAGAAAATCCAGCGTTGGGTGCTAAGAAATAAAGCAAATAGAATGCCAGGGGCTTATGGTGATAGGTGAGCAACAGTGCCTCCCAAGAGCCTGATGATGAGAAATGTACTACAATAACAATAATCAAGTACCCAAATCATAATGGAAGGCATGCTTAAATAAAGGCATTGAAGGAGACCTAAAGGATGGAACTTTGGGAAAGTGGGGAAGGCAGTTAGTGGTTTCTGCTCCTAATATATCCTGCCACCTATACAGACAGTACCATTTCTGCTGCTGGAGACCACCTTGCATCGTTGGTTATAGTACAACAATGTTGATAGATTATGTACCATTATGTGGTGTTGACTCTGAACAACCACATAGGTAGATTTTCTCCCTGACAATGACCATAACCTACTCCTTAAAGTCATCTAATACTGCAACTGATGGAAACAAGTGTCTATGGAGATTCTCAATCATCCAGGTCATGGTTGTCCCAAAGGTGCTTTTCCAAAAGGCAACTGGACTTTTCTTAGGTTTTTCCCCCCCTTGAAAATGAAGAATTGAAGACGTTTCTTGGATAAGAAGTGAAAGGTTTTCAAGGGGAAAAAAAATGTCCAGTTGCCTTTTGGAAAAGCACCTTGGCTGGTAATAAGGTTCTTTTCTTCTTTGGGCTCTTCTAAGTAGAGAGGTGCACTTAGGCAAACATGTCCCTCCTGCCTTATAGTTATGGATTACAGACACTGACTCTGTCTCCTGGCCAAATTTCTGCTGCAGTTGTTTTGCAGTTGTATCAAATACAACTGATGTAGAGAAAAAACATGTGGGGTATATATACTAGATTGGGAATTGTTTGCAACAGTTTGCCAGCTTCATTGATTTGGGATGTGGCAGGGATCATTACCTTGCAAGGGCTAAGCATTTCAAAACTGCTGCCCTTGTAACTTTTGGCGGTACTTGATTCAGCTGCTACAATTCATCATATCGCCTCCTTACTGTCACTCAGAAATGGAGAAGGAGAAGGTGGGAAATGGAAAAAGCAGAGCTGACAAGAAAAAGTTGCAGAAGAGGGGACATCCACACTATTGGGTTTACAATAGCGGGTATGTGACAAAGACTAAGGATAACTATATAGGAAAAGTGAATTTATGGTGAGGGTTCCTATAGGGTGAGTACTCCCAGTTGTGCTTCTGAGTGTGTTTCATGGGGTTTTGTATGTGTATGGAAAGGGGGGGAATGGAAATTATATTTGGTGGAAAGGATGAAAATATAGCACCCACTGCAAATTCTGCAAGGTTTGCATTTATGGCTTTATTATGATTAAAAATGTTACTTGGGTACCTTAGAGAAGGAAGGGGGAGATTCAGTTGTAAGGATATGCAAATACTTGGTTAGGTTATAGGCATTTCTTACCCAGTTTATGGTAGAGTCAGAATGAGTATCTGGATGTTCTCTGAAACCACTTTCTATATATTCCTATCCTCCTCCTTTTTAGCCTTTCGGTAACCAATATTTGAGTTTTTACCCAATTAGGTTTTCTGGAACAGCAATAATAATAATAATAATAGTGTGTATTATTTATAAATGTCCCTTGGACCTGGCACTGTACTATAATTAAACCAAAAAAATTAAACCCTTCTTGCAGGCTTAAATTTAGAGAACATAGGAATACCTCAGAGAAGCTGTATCTTTGGATGTAAGCATTTATTTGCCAAAAAGTAGCTTTATAGGCATATAATTTTAAGAAATGGCTGCCGTATGTTGCTTGTAGAAATGTTATTTGCATTATTTATTATTTGTTTAATAAATTTATCTGTGATTTCATCGTATAATGGTATCTTATCAGAAATATTCACTGAACCAGCTCAATAGATCAAGTATACTGATCAATGTTGCATGGAAAAGTAGGGGATGATAGAAGAAAATTTGTTTTTCTCTCTCTCCAGGATCTGTTCCTGTTTTCATATAATTACTGTTTTTGTCTAATAGAAAGATGAGGCTTTCCTCTCCCTGCCAAATAATTACCTGTGGATATTGTGTGTACGTGTGCGTGCGTCTTCTTAAATTTATTGGAAAGAACAGATGCCACTGTGAAAACAAAAGAATGGGTGGGATGTGCAAACGCTACTGTGAGGCATGGATAATGTTCAAAATTAGAGCTGGAATTGTTTGCCTGCTGGATTTTAAACATGTAATATCTATCCTGCATTGCTTCACTCTTTTCTTTCCATCCCTGTCCAATTGCCTCCTATTCTTGTCCTCACCTCCTCTCCTTCCCTTATAGTTTCCCCCTTTGCTTCACAGGGTAGCTTCTTCTTCCTCATCATATTCCTGATTTGGATGGAAGGAGAGAGGCAGAGTGTGTGCTTATGGTCTTTATTCATTTCTATGGATGTGCAAGAGAGGACATTGTTGCTAATTGCAGACGGGGTGTGTGTCAATTAGTTTTATTAATTTTACAGGAAATTAATTTGAAGCAGTAGGCCTTATACCAATTAATATTTATTTTTTTGTTCCAGCTCTGACCTTTTAAGAAGTGTGATTTCAAGGCATATGGATATGGATTTCTGAGGTTTCTATACACGCAGAGATTAGTCACATGAACATATTTATTGAAGAACTGGAAATTTCTAGGGTTGATTTTTGACTACTGATAAATTGGAAAGCTGTCTGGATTCACTTTTCTTCCCCACCCTACCTTCTCTTTCTTCTGGTGGTTTGTCCTATACTCAGGGTCATATTACTTTTGGGTTAATAATATTATTTTATAAACTAGAGTAGTTAAGGTGAAAGTCACGGACCTTAGACATTCCATCTATACTTGTTTATAATGCTCAGGTCAATAAAAAATGAATCACACAATTGGCAGTCTTCTTTGCAATTAGATATATCTGTGTGTTTTGCAAATAACTACATACCAAAATAACAGAACAACAGAGTTGGAAGGGACCTTGAAGGTCTTCTAGTCCCAATCCCCTGCTCAAGCAGAAAGTCCTATAACATTTCAGAAAAACGGTTGTCCAATCTCTTCTTAAAAACCTCCAGTGTTGGACCACCTACAACTTTTGGAGGCAAGTCATTCCACTGATTAATTGTTCTAACTGTCAGGAAATTTCTCCTTATTAACTGAAGTTACTGAAACCTTCAGTTAGGTCCTGTTGTATCTCTATGATTACTCACTTTTCAAAAACAAATCCAACAAGTGAATTAAAGAATTTGAGCAGAAAAATAAATACAAGAATTATTTAGCATTTTCTGTTCATCCAAATGCAATCTAGAATAAGTTAAGAATTCAAATCATACTATCTTTCCTTTGGCTCATCAGCATGTGCTTGCATTAAAGTCTGATGTGCTGAAATTATTAAGAGATACTAGATATTCATTTTACACATCCTGCACCGGGCCATTTTCAGCAGACTACCAATGAAGTCAATGTTTTTTTTCAGTTTCTACAAAATGACATGTCTACTTTCTATATTAATAGGACGTTATATAGTAAGCTAATATTAAATAGATTCCTATTACAGAATCACATGCGAAGCTAGAAGGTAGCTGACACCAGAGTTGAACTCCAGACAAAGCTGAATTGTACTTCATTTTCCATGCCCAACTGCATTCCTCATTCACCCCAGTTACTCGGTGTTAACTCACTTGCCTTCTCTAGCTGCTTCCTTTATCTGCCTCATGTATTAATTGCTTAATTCATTAAAACATTTCTATCTCACCCTCAATTGTTTTAAGACAATGGGAGCCTCCAATAGCTAAAACAATAATAAAGAAAACATTAAGGGCAATCAATAACCAAAAGAACAAAACAATAAAGCTGCAGTAAACAGCAAAATGCCCTATAAGATGCATACACGTCAATAAACATTAGAAACATGAGCCGGGGTGACACAGTGGTTAGAGTGCAGTACTGCAGGGTACTTTTGCTGACTGCCGGCTGACTACAATTTGGCAGTTAAAATCTCACCAGGCTCAAGACTGACTCAGCCTACCATCCTTCTGAGGTTGGTAAAATGAGGACCCAGATTGTTGGGGGCAATATGCTGACTCTGTAAACCATTTAGAGAGAGCTATAAAGCACTGTGAAGCAGTATATAAATCTAAGTGCTATTGCTATATGGATCAATTTTAGCCTGCTTGAAATGTTATGAACTCTGTGCTGAGTTGCCATGACACAAAGATCCCTTTCCTAATCAACACCACAAATAATTTATCTTAAGAAACCATCAGGTTCTTGAAGAATCAAACAATGTATATAGGTACTGAGGGTGTGTCAGGACCAACCAAAGATTGTCCACATGAAGAAAAACAGAGAACTTCTTCTCCTGTGGTCATGTGGAAGCTGATGGAAATGAACATTACTCTATTGTCCATTCTCTTGAGGGCAGGAAGCAATTGTAGATGGCCAGATTAGGTAGCCCTGTGCTCATCCCTGTTTTCCAATATTAACCTATTGCTTCACCCAGCAGCCATCACTTCTTTCTAATTAATGACAGGCCAGTTTTGGCATCCTTCTAACCCTTTTCAGGCTCAAAAGAAAAAAACCAACCAACCCTTTGAATTGTGTCCTTAACCAGAGGGGCAGTAGGGATATTAGAGCAGGCAGGTATAATCAGAAGGAATTATTGCAATCAAAATCATATGAAATAGCAGCAATCAAAATGTCCTTCAGAGGTTGGTTTGCTCAGGTTTATTACCAATTTCCTTTGGGTTCAATAAACAACTGGCTTGTATTAGTTACAAAAACACAGTATGGTTTCTAAGAGGCTGAAAGGGGTCTATATTTGGTTTTGGGGGCATTTCACGTCCTCTATGGAATACAAATCAAGAGGAAGCCAAATATAATTCAGAGACAACAAGAAAAACATGGAAAAGAGAAAGAAAGAAAAAGAAAGAGAGAAAGAAAGAAAGAAAGAAAGGTGTGCATTTTTGTGTGTATGCCCAAGCACGAGAGAGTCAGAAAGCCCAGCAGCCAAATAAATCAGAAGAAATGTGAATGGCCTCCAGAGAGCTCTCCCTGAACCTGCAGGCTACTCAGCTGAGAGATATTCAACATCACCCTACTCTATTAGTTACTGAATATTTTATACTCTGGCTACATTCGCTCCATTTGTATTCTGCGTCTCTCTTTCGTCATATGCATTATAAACGAGCAGTGTCTGGAAACTCTCTCTGGGAAGATTTGCCTGGATGGCTATGGATATTTTATAGTCAAATTGTGGAAAGCAAACTAGCTTTCTGAGTTGTGCTGTGAAATTCAGGAAAGGAAAAAAAAAAGGTCATAAACCGGTTATTAAAAAATAAATACATGTCAGACTGTACAGCGTTTTCCTTCCATTGTGCAAGGAGATTTAGCCACCCAATGATGGGGAATGGTGATATGCACAATGATAAATCTGAGAAAAGGACATTGTGATTTGCCAGGCTATGTTGTGAAGCCACTGGCAAAAGAATTCAAAAGAGTTGAGCAAACCAGCCCCATTTCATTTTATCTTTGTTACAAACCTGCAACCAAAATCACATTTCATGAATGAGAAATATGTCTTTTTAGACTGGAGTAAGCAACTGCTACCACCAGATGTTTTGGATTACATCAGTGCTTATGGGATTTATAGCTCAACAAAATCCAGTAAACACTGGGGTGCCTAGCCCATTTTCAGAACTGGTATTTTCTCTCTCTCTTAAAACAGAGAATTTACACGTACTAGTTCAAAGAGTTACAGGATAATAAGAAGCATGATTTTTATACTCAGAATTAGTAAGAATTATGTTTATCTCATGATAATTGAAGCCATCACTTGAGCAGCGAAACTACTATAACAATTCTTTTGCACTTATCACCTCAGCCAATTGCCGAACAAGAGGCAAACTGAGAAGTGATCACGCAAACAATCACCTGTTTGGACACACTCACTCAGCTTACTGAAACATTCTGTCTTATTAGGAAACATACCTTAGATTTAGCCCAGATGTGCTCAAAAGTTAAAGAAAAATAATTAGAAACAGAAACAAAAGTGACGTCAGAACTAACAGAATAGAAGGAAAGCAGACAGGCAGGCAGGTAGACAGGCTTAAATATTGGGATTTTTTAATCATTTATTTCCTCTTCCTTTGGTATGTGCCACAGCAGGTTGCAAAACCTAGCCAATCTTGATTGATCCCCAAAAATTAACCACTTGGATGGAAGGCCACCAGAAAACCCTGGACTATGGGCTAAATTAGGAAGTAGAAAAACAAACATCTAAGAAAAGGCAATGGCAAAAATGCTTCTGTGAGACTGCCAAGAAAACTACACTGAAATATCCAAGTAACTAGAATATCAACCTTGACTCAAGGAAAATTTAACCTTAAGACCCTCAGGGACATCTCAAAACATCATAACAAAACAATGCAACACCTTGTGCAAATTTAAGATATTCTTGGAATTGCTTGTGGGAAATGTAGAAATGTCTAAAGCTTCAGTTGAAGAACTAGCTGTGTTCCAGAGAGGTTTGGGGGATGATGAAAGCAATACAGGTGGAATTGGGTGGGTGAAAAGATACATACACTTTTTTCTGGTTTTCTTTTCTTTCGTACTCAAAACTAAATATATTATTCCACTGAAATGGTCCAAAATAAAGACCATTTTATTGCACAAAATTCCAGAACCTCTAAGTAATACTTGAACCAAGGAAGTGGTGATGATAGTTAAGATGTATCATCATCACTTCCCTAATCCAGAGGTCATCAATTTTTATTTTTGGACTAATAGTCATGACTCTTCTGTCTGATTGGCCTTACAGGAGCTAAAAGGTTAAGGGCTGTTTTTTTTTGGAATAATTTGGAAGGTTTGTAGAACAGGGTGGAAATGGGAGTGGTTCACTTCCCAAAAGCCCTGTGCTTCCTTCCTGGCCTAATTTTCTGGTCTTAAAACTTAAAAATGGCCATTTTACTACCAAATTACAGTTGATGTACCCCAGAGTGCTTTGCAAGGTCCCAAAAAGGCTGGGGTAAAAAAAACACACACACACACACACCCAGCCTCCAGACTACCTAGCATTGTCATATTTTAAAGACATGATATTCCCATATATAAGACATCCTAAACTTGTTTAAAGAAAATTTAAAACAGCTGTTCTTGGTAACTTTCTATATTTTCAGTACTTGAAATGAAAGTTATTTCTGAGATTAACGCAAGATGGTTACTTAATGGTAAAATTTAACAATTAACGAACAAGTGTCCCAAATTTAGCAGACAGGAGGAAAATAAAACAATTCTGCCTCAGGCCTGTGTCAGATATCTTAAAGGCATTCATGAACTAATGTGAAACAAGACTTCTGCCTGCCATGCCTGGCTAGCTTTCAATGAGGCAGACATGGGTATTCATATTTCAAAGAATCATAGTCTTAATACAGATATTCCCCCTTTTCTGTCTGTAAGGGGGCGAAAAGCGCAGAAAACTAACTTCTACTTGGTGATATCTCATGTGCTTAGATAGAGGAAGATGTACATTAACTCTGTTTACCAACCTTGTTTATCAATAGGTAGCCATATTACTTACTGGGCCCTGATTTCTCAGTCCAGCAGGTGATTAATAACTTAGTGGCTTTTGAAAGAGTGCATTTATTATTCAAATTAATGAAATTATAATCAAGAGGTGACAAATTAGCAATTGCTCTTTGACTGAATATGGAAACTCATTAGGCGTTTTGTGGCATTTACCCATGTACAGCTTCATCTTAACAATCAGAGACAGGAGGTGAAGAGAGAGGGAGAAAGATATCCTTTGAAACGACTTTGCCTCATAAAACAAATCCTTATTTGCACACAGGTTTTTTGCCATTTTCCAGGTCTTGTTTACGCTCTTTAAAGCACAGTGGTTATCAGAAAATCCCTATTGCTATTGCTATTGTCCTGCCCAAGGAGTCTATTTGCACTCTGTCCAAACTAAAGCCCAAATAGCCTAATATACAATTACTGTCTCCTATCCTATCCTATCTATCCAATGTCTCGATTAATATAAGAAAATATCT
>JANHFT010005800.1:305329-334703 GCA_032467955.1 Pseudoxenodon macrops | reverse complement strand
GGGGATAAAATAATGTGCTGAAGCTGACCAGACTAAGGATGCTAGCCAGATGAATACCTAGTAGGCAGATTTCCCCCGCTATTTTCCTCCCCCAAAACTAAGATGTGTCTTATAATCAGGTGCGTTTTATACTCCGAAAAATACGGTATTTGTGCTTGACTACAAAATTACTATCTATTCACCATGGATCTTATATGTACTGTTTTAAATAAATGTGGTACTAATAAAGGAGAATATTCGCAACTCAGGGTTGAAGTGAGGGATTCTTGGTGGTCTCTGAGCTTGGTTGTTTTCTTGTAGATGTTTCATTACCAAACTAAGTAACATCATCAGTGCTAACACTGATGATGTTACCTAGGACACCTCAAACAAAGTGGGAACATATCAGGGAGACTAGATCAAAAGATGGTTGCTTTCACATAATACTTTCTTCTTTCAAGCAATTGTCAATGGATAGTTCCCAGATATTATATCTCCAAAGGGACAGGACGTGGATTCTGTCAGCCCCATTATGTAGACAAGACCAAGAAACATGAGGAATGGTAAAATTGCTTTTAGTAAGATTGGCTATAGTAACATAATCTTGCAACTTTGATTGTGCTTTACCTCTTCCCCCTCTTATATTCATATTCACTATGGAAGTACCTGTCATTTTCACATTCCTTCTGCTTGTTTTGGACTTAAGACATATTTTTTCTCTCATTGTTCCGGTAAGGTATATTGCCTATCTTTGTCCAAACCAGTTTCTTTATTCTCTCAGATCCTAATGTCTGTGGAAGCAATCCTCATGCACTGAAAGGGGAAGCAGCTATAGGTACATGCAGGGAATTCTTGAGGTAAGAAATAACCAAAGGGATTCCTATCTCTTATCCCCCCAGTCCCCAATTTATTCCTTCAGATCTGCGATCTCTTGAGGCTGGTCTTCAAATTTGTGGTAGCAGTTTCGGGTGATAGATATGAATCTACTTTCTGACAAATCAGAAGCATAAGAAGAGTTATGTTGTTTGATTGCAGGGCATAAATTCCCAGCGAGCTGGAATTATGTTTACATATTTACTGTATTTTGGGATGGGCTGGGAGGTTGAAAATCTACCTTCTTCTTCTTGAGAAGTGTGTTTTTGTATTAAGTTATTTTGAGCACTGTCAACACCCAGAAATGAAAATGAACAAAAAGCCCTCAAATTTTGAATACTGCTTATTTGCATCATTATCGCTGTTACCATCTCTTAATAACATTATCACTAGCACTCCATTTAATGGGCAAATATATCTTGGGGGTCCTTAACAACAGCAGTGTCTGTGGCAAATCATGATGATGCCAAAATAAAACCAGACTCTCGGTGAGGACAGCATGTATTTGGTTTTGACTTCTGATTCAAGTACTTAAGTCAAACAATTTGCATGATGGTATTTCATTTTGTTGCAGTGTACTAAACTATGATGCAGAAGGAATAGCTTTATAATCAGTGCTAGTAAGTCCTTAAAAAAGACTTTAGTATTTAGCAGGAGCATCTCAGGATACAAATGTAACAAATGGTCCTTTAGGAGGAATATTTCATTTTTGGGTGGTGGTGGGAGGAACAAAAACCAACCAACCAACCAAGAAATCCTGACAGTTTTATAAGATTAGAGAGATTGTAATATGTGAATGGGCTTTTGTTAAACAAATTAAGGGGAAAAAGGTTTAAAGAACAAGATAAAGGAACATGCAGAGAAAATTGTTGCCATAATGGCTTAGCTATATGTTTTTACAAAAATATGGTGGAAATGAGCAGATAGAACGAAGGAAGAAACTGTTTCTAATCTTCCAAGATGGAATCATTTCTTGGTAATAGGTATTACAGAATCCAGGGACACATTATGCTAACATATTTTTTAACATTTCCCACAATAGATTCAATGGGATGGTCAACTATATTAGTGAGAAATGCAGCAGCATTTACATTGTGGGAACTGAGAAACTGAAGCATGTTGAAAGGGAAAAGTTTTTTTGGTTTGATGGAGGCTACTCTGGTGTAGTAGAATCCAAGGTCCTGAGTTCAAATCTCAACAGAATAACACAGTTGGAAGGGAGTCTAGTCCAACCCCCTGCTGAAGCAGGAAACCCTGTTTCAGATAAATGGTTGTCCAACTCTTCCTAAAAACCTCCTGATGGAGCTAAATTATCTTGGAATTAAGTAGCCTTTTTGCTTATTTAAGAGGCTTATTTAAGGAGGATCTTTTAGGTGCAACTAAAGATTCTTGGATAGCCAAGAATATGATTGGCTTAGTTGGGTGTGTGGACAAAGATGATAGATAGATAGATAGATAGATAGATAGATAGATAGATAGATAGATAGATAGATAGATAGATAGATAGATAGATATCAATGTTGATATTAAAGTATTTTATAACTTTTTAAAGGACTAAGAAATCCTCAGCAAAACAGAAGTATGTACTGTTTTTCTAAATTATTCATAAACAAACATAATTTTTATATGTAAAATATTATTCAAAGTCAACATTCTATAATGGACTATTCCATATTCCCCATTATTATTCTAGCTTGGTTTCTATTTGTCTAAATAATAAAGAGTTAACATTATTTGGAGAGCACAGTTCTATAGCCAATTTCCACAGTTTCCTGAACTGTCCCAAATAATCATTTTCCTTTAGAATCATTCTGTCCATTAAAAACTCTGGGGACATGGCATTTTGAAGATAATGAGAGCTTATAGTTCAAGGCAAATCAATACATACATTATGAATAGAGTGAGATTCTAGCATTAAGTACCAGAGCAAATGTTGGCTTTCCTAGATGATAAGTAGATCTGTAAATAACTACATATATACAACAACAGCAATATCACCAACATCAACTTTCTTTTCTTTATGTGATTCAATTTAGGATTATTATTTTTTTTTTAGAAGTGAAGCATACAACTGAAATCAGAACCTGACTCATGGAAGCAGCTAAGAATATTATGACTCTTCTCTTCCTATTGATCTTTATGTAGCTGTATATTTATTTCCAGATAAACATACTAAAGGCCGTAGCCTTTATAGGTATGGTCTGTGTGTTGTGGGCCAGAGTCTTGGATCAAGTTCAGATATTTCTTCATGGCATCCTCCTCTTAGATTAACTACATTTATATTTACTAGCACTACAAAACCAGTGGGTACAAATAAATGATTTGCTTGTAGATCTCTAGTTAAAAGGATTCATCAGCAGATGATGGAATTCTGGAGATGTGTTGCCAATATCATTACACAACAATGGGGCTTGATGGATGACGAATGTAACCTCAGAAAAGTTAAAGTTACCAAAATCTGGGCTGTAACAGTCTCAACAACCATTAGATGGCAAACAAACTGACTCTTTACTGCCATCTAATGGTCAGTTTCTTATGATCAAGTGGTCGGAGAGGAACTGTTACATTTAGGAGGAGGGATCAAGTGGGGGAACAGTCTGGAATTGTTATGTAGGCAAAGTCCGACTCCCCTCGAATCCTGTTGAACCTTACCTAGTCTTTCTGAGGGCAAACTGTCAGTCTGAGAAGATTGCTGTGAAATATGCTTGAGTAATAAAATAGAACCGGACACAAATAGATCAAATTGTCTTTTCTGGGTCTTCATTACTTTCCTATTACTTTTTGTTTAAAAACACTAATCCTACCTCTAAGCCAGGGGTAGGTTCTGGATTCTTTTGCTGCCGGTTCACTCAGGGTTGCGCAAAGTGCGCGGGTGCATGCAGCAATGAAAAAATAGCTTCTCCACATGCGCAGAAGCAAAATCCAAGATGGCGGCACCCACAGAATGTCGAGCCCACACTGGGGCTCGCCATACCTGGGGGTCAGCGGGACACACGGGCCAGCAGCGGCAGCAAAGGCAGCGGCAGCAAAGGCAGTGGCAGCGACGGAGGAAGCGATCCAACCACGTGGGGCGCACCTTCGACATCATAGGGCTGCGACAAACCACAGTCCACCAACGCCAGCTGCTTTAAATGTCCCAGAGACGGACGGGGCTGCAGGACTGTAATGAGCAGCCAAAGATAAAGGAGGGAAAAGGCAGCGGCGTGAGGGCGTGGCCAGGGTATTCCAGCCCGTAAGGGCTCCACATGAAGCCTGAAGTGCCTTTGCCTGGTTGTCAGATGGATCTGATGGATGCTGATAGCAGGTTGCCGGATGCTGCTCTACAATTCTGGTTAATTGGGTAATTAATAGGTTAGGTGCAGGGGCGGAGTATAATGTATAAAGCAGCGCTGGTAGGCAAATGCTCCCAGCGCTGGCTTTACATAGCTTTAAGGCTGTTTCATTGCATTCTTGTGGAAGCCTTGTTCAAAAATAAACTCCTGATTGGACTCTGTGGTCTAGCTTGGTTTGTTCATACAGTGCTTAGCCCAGGACGGTCGGAGACAGAGACACCAATGGAACCGGCTCCGTGATGTTATCGCCGAGCTACTAACGGTTCTAAAGAACCGGTTAGAACCGGTAGGAACCTACCTCTGCTCTAAGCTCAGGCACTGAGATCATACATCATAATGTATACATAAAGCATTTTCCTTTATGTCTGGCTGTATTCTCTGGCTCAGCTGATTCTTTGTTGCTAAACACTTCATTTATTAGATACATTTAAAAGAATTCCTACTTGAATAAAATTATTTGGAAATGTAAAACATTTCTGGCATTGATCCAGAAAACAAATAGTGGCTTGGTATACGTGAAAACTATGCTAGGTGTTTTGAATTTATTTTACCAAATGTGGTAAGCAAGGATTTCCAATAAATTTTAGTTTCAAAGAAGGTTTTTTTCATTATTAAGATCCCACTTCAATTCTAAGAAGCAGGATACATAAAACGATAAAGAAAGCATGGGGGAATAATCACTTACCTACTGGGTTAGGGTAGCTGATTGCTGAGAAAGGAAACAGAAATAGATTTATAAAAATACTTTTATATTAACACATTCAAAGATCTAAGAGGGGAAAAAACAAGTACCTGGATTTGATCTGATTAAATACCTGTATCCTTTTGTTCCTGAGCAGATTGAAAGTTGAGATTGAATGCAGACAATTTACAATTTAAACCTTGAAAATTGCACCAACAGAGACTGGCCACAAGAAATTGTGTTCTTTTTGAGAAATAAGAAATGTATTATATTTATTTATTTTTCATCCCTCTACCCACTCATCAAGCAACTCTGGATGGTTTACATGGGATTGAAAACATCAAAGAATCCCATTTCATGGAACTGGGTGGGAATTAAGGCAAGTTGAAAGAATGGATGCCAATATTTGGGAAAGGTTGTACCTTCTGTCATATAATTAGACTAAATGTTAAATGAAAAGAAGCATGGGAAAGGGCAAATCCTGTAGGAGAAAGCTCCATGTCTAAAGAATTTGATTCCCCCTGTTTTTCCATTAAAACACTATAGAGTATGATTGCATAAAACGATGTCCAACTTTATATTATATACTAACAAATCAGTAAAATGTGTGCTAGAAAAAGGTTTGATATTCATTAGAAACTAAAGTCAAGGCTCACAAATTCTTCTGGACCTTGTACCTTTCAATGGTCTATGATCATAATAAAGATTTGATTGATTGTATCTTTCTAAATTGAATACACTTACCGAAGATGCTATTTGGTCATTGAACTATGTACTGTTTATTCATTTCCCACTGAAAAATGATTCATGGATACAAATCACCACGTAACCTAATAGTTGGGAGCAAACTGATGACACGTTTCACATTAACTGCTGCTTTGGTGATGGCGATCAAACACTGAGGCCAGTTTACTTGGAAGATAGTCTGGGTAGCATATATTGTATATGATATTTTTAACAAATCACCTTGATCTCTGGAGATGTTGAGATATAACTCTTACAATTTCACACCAGGAAATTTTGAAATTTGTTGTTCAATACATATGGGAAAAGTCAGTGGGAAAAAGTTTCTCTGAATAATGCAGGTCTATTAAGACTTTGTCAAAAGAAATAAACTTCCTTCAGTCAATACCTGCCTTTGGGGATTCAAAAACTGTCAAGTAATGGAGAGAAAGAGACACTCACGTTCTATATAGTGGATGATGCGAGCAGCCATGTCCCCCATCCCAAACCGTGTTATGGGTGTCAAGCGAAGTTCAAAGCTTTGAGGCACCTTCAAGTCAGTCAGGAGGTATTCCTGTAACATGCCCTTTTCCATCTTCCTCACAGAAATGGATTTAGGGGGCAGGTCCCTGTGATTCAGCTGTGATTCAGAGATATAAGGCAGGATTGAATTAGATAAGAATAGATAGTTATGGAATCTGAACACTGAAGGGATTTTATGAGCTTTGTATTTCAAGTACATCTTTTCTTTTCCTTATCAATGAGTAGTTGTTTATGCAGAGTAAAAGCTGCTGGTATTTGGCACATTCCTGCATATGCTTGACCTAGTGCTAAATTCTAAAATATGGAAAAGGATGTTGAGTCCTCAGAGTCTCACAAGTTTATAAACTAAAAATTATAAAGTAACAATTGTTTTTAACTTCTGCAATAATGAAAACTCAGCCTACTAATGTATTTGGGCTATAGTTTCTAGCAAAGAGATTATAAGAAGTTTGTAACTAATATAGTAAGTACTTTCATAAAATTATGGAGCAGATGTTCTATTTGCCACTGTGTAATATGTAAACAAAAAGCTGGACTTAATCCTGGTTTGTACAATATTTTTTTTGTTAAAAGCAAGCACACTTTGCATTTATTCATATTCATTTATCAAAACTGTAGTGTTTTCAGTCCATATTAATAGCAATAGCATTTAGATTTATATACCACTTCACAGTGTTTTACAGCCCCTCTCTAAGTGGTTTACAATGTCAGCATATTGCCCCCACTAATCTGGGTCCTCATTTTACCAATCTTGGAAGGATGGAAGGCTGAGTCAAGCTTCAGTTGGTCAGGATTGAACTTCTGGTTCTGTGCAGAGTTAGATTGCAATACTGCATTCTAACCACTGTGCCACCAGGACTCCTCATATTAAGACAACATGGACAATCCCAGCTTGTCTTGTGCACTTAAATGCATATCTATAAGGAGTCATTAACTTGGGACAACAGACTGTGGTCTGATCCTTCCTTCCCTCAACTCTCTCCCCATTTTAATTCAACCTGCAGTTGTGAGATTTGGACTGAACTGAAATTGCCACAATGGTTTGGTTCACTTACAACTCTATGTCATCCTTTCTTTTAGTTGTGTTTTGTTATAGAACCCATAGTGCCCTGATTCACACATGGTGCTAAGCTAGAATTTACAAATACAATAGGGATATCTAGAGAGATATTGTAAACAGACATGCTTCCATTTATCCATTTTTATTTATTAAACCGTGGTACAGATAAAGGATGAGAAAAAGTCAGAACCACAGTGGTGAGAAAGAGTCCTTTACTCTTGCTCATAAGCACATGTATATTTGTCCTTATATCTGCCTGACTAATGAGATGAACCATTTCCTGCCTGTCTCTTCTTGGTCTCCAACTTTGCTGAAAATAGAATGAAGTTGAAGCACTATTTGACCAACCTAAAAACAAATTGTCCTCTGATACCAATCTACCCACTGAGCCATCGTTCTATTTCGTTTTCATTATCAAACAACCATCCTGGTCTTTGATATGTTAATTTTCAGGTCCATACTTCTAAATTCATCAAGCAGTATTTCTAATATTCATAGCAAAACATTTGGATTTTTATCCAGCAACATGTCGCTGCCTGTGTGTAAGCACTTACACTCCTAATCAAGACATCTTTACCACAACCACAATATTTATCCATAAATATATTAAACAAACAAGGGGATATGAAATGCCTTTGTCTTATTCCCTGCCCAGTCTTGAACCGTTCACTAAGCACTCATGATTTATACTATTTAGCAATTATCACTCAATTATGCAAAACATGTCCTAATTCAGGCCTATTCATTTTATCCCATGTTTTCTCTATATCAACAAATATACAATAATTTCCCCTGTATTCATAGATTTCTTAGTGACGCTAAAGAGCCAAAATCTGAGCAGCATATTCTCAGGACTGAAGTTCATAGATACTGACTTCTATATGGCTATCGGCAGCCCATGGGCCAGATGCATCATGCCCAGTCCATGCCCACCCTGGTCCACAAAGGCAAAAAACATCACGAGACATCATGAGATGCGATCAGGTTTAACATCTGTGCTTCAATGAGTCGAGGTTTTCATTTAATACTTTTATTAGTACTACGTAGAGAAGGTTACTAGCCTTAGTTGTACATGTGTTATATGCAGGAATCCCTTTCCTAATTGTATCACATACATGCTTAAACTGGTCTAGTCAGTCTACGGTCTTTAATCTAGAGACTGTCTTGCAGGTCAACTTATTGTTGTCCACAAGCCACCAATTCAGAGTTTCAGAAGTACACGTACACTCAAGATGTGGGGTGATTAAATATTTTTTTGGTGGGGGGAGCTGCAAAAGATGAACATAGCTACCTCTACATGTTGTAGTCACCACATGGTCAAGATCCTTCTGATATGCATATACATTTTGTATGCTTATTTAAGTTTTTAATAGAAATTAAGAGGCATCTGACTTGGATTGGAAATAAAGAGGGAGGAGAAAGACAAGACTTTTTTTTCACTCATCCGGTATCTCTGATAAATACGGTACCATCTCCAAATAGTCTGTACCTGTTTCCTGTAGTTTAATAGGCAATTTGAAACTGGTGATCCCAATTGAAGAAATAGTTTGCATGTATGAAGTGAAATATCATTTTTGCCTCTATGCAACAGTTTTACTCTACAATCCTTGGCCCACTCTGTATTAATACTTAAAAGCAGCACAAGTAATGCTAATCTTTTATATCAATTCTAGTTTGCAATTCAGCTGTATAATTTACAGATGGTGCTATTTCTCAAGATGATTAAACTTCCAAGCTCCTTGACTAACTATGTTCTTCTTCATGCATCTTCAATCAGGTTGTACTCTTATTTTTCTCTCCACTTGCTCATTTCTGCTCTTTTAAATATAGTTTAAGGAAGTCTCCCTTGATTCCATGATTGCTACTTAGGATAGAAAAGTTTCTCAGGGACTGAAATCAAATAAGGAAGAATTATTATCCTTCTAGAATCTTGCTAGGGTCCATTTTAATGCAAAGGGGATTCACATGACATCCCTTTTCTAGTGATCTCCTACCAAGCAAAGCACACACAGAAGCAATTTTTAATAAACATACATGTCACTTTACATGTCTCCTGAAAATAACATCCGCTCTTGTAATAAAAACAAGGTAAATTCCAGCATCAAAGAAGAAGAGCTGTTTTACAATACTGAACTAAGCATTTCCGATAGGGAGACAGCTGTCCTAGGTTTAGGGACAACATTCTTTTATATCTGATATACTCCAATTCACACAGCATAATTTGCAGACATGGAATGACTTTGATTTTACAGATGTCTCCTCTGTGGTTGCTCTGTTTGCAAATCTGTAGAATAAAAGACTTGTAGAATCGCATCTTACTTTTCAGTAATCTTATAATCTGCAAATTTGGTTTTTATAAAACTACTTCATGGTCTTGACAGAGTCATATAATTCATTTATACCTAGGCATCCATAGAGGCCCCCTGGCCTTTAGATATCAGGTTTCAAGATCACCCCTTACAGCGTTTTCCCATAGTTTGAAAGTTTTCTTGCATTTTTTGCATGATTATATATGCAAATGTGAAAATAAATGCAGTTGCAAAAAGCAACAGCACCATTAGAATTAAAATCACATTAAATTACATATATTGCATTAAAGTGTTAGTTAATTTAATATAAGTGGGAAGCTATTAACCCCAATTATTGTGGTACGGTTGTTTTTCAAAAGTCCATCTTGCTTAGAGTGTTCTCAACCAGTCTGCTCCTATCATATCTTCAGGAAAACTTAATTCAGACTGGATCAATAAATAATTAAAGATTAATTGTAAAAGAAAAAAAAACCTTACATGGATCTAATGTCCCGTGAAAAATATGATGTGAACTACCGGGTACCGGTATGTCTTTTTTTTGTATCCCTACTTTATATAATCTCTGAAAAAAGAACTGCTATGTCACACAACCACATAAAAACAACATAGAACAGACTTATAAGAGCAGATAAAGAAAAAAAAACTTTCCATATAAATAAACTTCTGGACTGTGCTGCCCATTGCTTTGTTCTTTCCTTTGTGAAGTATCAAACTTACCAAGAAATATTTTGGAATATAACCTGAGAAACTACGATTAATAACTTTTGAACAAGCCACAGTTCTGTCATTTTAAACCATTCCCAAATGTTTAGCCTTAGTTCTTGGTATGGAAATTATGCAAGATTATCTCTTCACGTTTGCTCACATGAAGACAAAAAGCAAGGGACTTCCTCTATCTTAAGCCTAGCTGTATATTGGTCTTACAACATCTTTATTCACTGAATAGACCAGGATTTCTCAACCTTGGCAACTTTAAGAGGTTGTGGATTTTAATTCCCAGAATTCTCAAATCAACATTAACTTTCCAATTCACTTCTTCTGAGCAACAGGAACCTGAAGCCAAATAAAAGTTTAGGGTAATTAAAGGGGGACCCTTTGCAAGAGTCTTTTAATCCACAAGAAGGCTCTTATTCAACAGACTGCTGCTGATGCATCATAGTTGAAATTTAGCTCCTGCAAAAATGTTTCTCCTGCATGATTGATGTTGGCAGTTCTACACTGAAACAACAGCATTGAAATCCCTCAATCTGGGAGATTTTTCTTCATACAAGGCTTCTGATATTATCTCCTACCCTGCTCTCTTATTATCTTTCTATTTTTCTTCCTCCCCTCCCCCCCAAAAAATCATTTCTTTCATGAACACACCATCCTGGAGCTGTGGTTCTATATTACTCTGGAGCAGTTAATAAAACACACAGCCAGCCAAGAACGCTGGAGAAAATGGAGGCAGCCTTATTAGAGATTCCCAATCTGTGATGGAGGAACCTGTACAGGACCCAGCAATGAGCTCATTCATCACTGGGTGCAGTTAGCTGCCAGTGGAGCTGAAGGAGAAACACAGAATAGTTCTCAGTCTTGAGTCTTTGCCTTTACCTCCTCCCACTTCATCTGAGGAAAGTAAGACTGGGTGGGGAAACCACATCATTTCCCATATCCACAAACTGTAGTTATCCGAAGTGAAACTCTAGGAAAAGAGGAAAGAAGGTAGCCAAATTATTTGTCTATGGAGATTCTCAGTCATCCAGGTCATGGTTGTCTCAAAGGTGCTTTTTCAAGAGGCAACTGGACTTTCTGCTTTTTCTTTGAAGACGGCTCATCTCGCTTCTCATCCAAGAAACTTCTTCAGTAACCAAACACAGGTGAAGGCACTGAGCATCCATCACCCCAAAGGGAAGCAGAGAAGCGCTTCAGTGGGAGAGAGCTTCAATTACCTCTCTTGGCTCCTTAGAATTAAGGAGAACTCCTTCTTCTCAACTGCCTCCTCATTTATTTATTTAGCATATGGTCTCCTTAGAGCAACCTTTATGAGTAATGTCAGATCTGTACCCATCTCATGATATTCACAAACACTTGTGTCTGTATTCTGTGCAGACTAATTCCCATTGAACTATCTTCTTGAGCTTCTCCAAGCATCGGAGGACACATGCTTGGAATTATACATTTAAGTATCCTTGAATCTTTGTCTTCACAGATGCTCCTTTTCTGTTCTTGTAAAGTATTTCCACTAAGAATGCTTTGTACACTGAATATTTCCCAGCTTTAATAAGGAAATGAGAAATTGGTTGTCTAGTACCGGTAGATTCTGTTTTTTTCAAATGTTTTGTCTCTATGTTTGGTTTTAGCCATGTCTGGGTGCATCTATGTATCTTTAACTTGAAAGAAAATGTACTTAGAAAAGCTGTTGATTTTGTTGTTTCATTATTTTTATTTGTCAATTTTTATTTGCTTTTTTAATCCTATTGTATAAGCTATGAAGAGTGACTTTGTGATTAAGATGGCATATGTGTTGATAAACTAAATAGTTAAATCTGAATTTTCATGGAAATTACTTTGTAGTATAGTGTAAATGAGGAAACAATGAATGTATAGGTGAGGAGATATAAAAGAGAGGGGTTGGGAATAGACCGATTCATGTCACTATAGTCTACATGAATGCTGCCATACTATATATTATTCGGAGTCAGAATTCCACAGAAGACATATAATAATTTCAGGGTTCAACTTCAGTTTCCTGAGAGCAATTCTTCCAAATAAGAAGACTGAACAGTAATTTGTAGCTGAATATAAGACATATCAGCATCATAAGCTCCCCTGAAATGGAAAATGTACCCATGTTGCATTCCCCTTTCAATTAAATTGTGTCCAATTTGTGACTGCCTGGACAAATCCCTGCAGTTTTCTTGCCAAGGTTTTTCAGAAGTGGTTTGCAACTGCCTGCTTTCTATGATTGAGAGAGTGACTGGCCTAGGTCACCCAGCTAGCTTTGTATTTAAGGCAGGACTAGAACTCATAGCCTGATGCCTTAACCATTGCACCATCCTAGCTCTCATCTACATTGCATACACCCTCTTAATATCTTTTCTTTGGCATTATGTCATAGAGATGTCACGGGGTGCACATCTGCATATTGACATATTGCATGTTAGATGATTTTGTTTACAAAATACCAATCTCCTACTCACTAGATTCTAAGTGGCTTATAATAATAACAGAAAAAAAGTATATATCATCATAATCTAATAAAGTCAAAATAAAATAGATGACAGCTATATTCCCTGCTGTCCATTACTGAAGCTCCTCCTTTACGAAGGCCCTATGAAAAAGGATCAGCACTAAATAAAAAAGGATAGTTGACAGCCCCTTTTAGAAAGAGAAAAAAAGTGTGTGTGAGTGGCGGGCAGAAGAATCCAAAGAGAAGGTTCTCCTCTTGAAAAATCCCCCATTCCTTTGATCATTTGGAGGTAATTCCCTTCGATTTTTAAAATGTTTTATTTTAAGGCAACATGCCACTCCCATTGTGAATCAGCTCTGAACAGCTTAAAATTCTATCATACATACATACACAGGATTAAAAGAATGGCGGTAAAAATTATACCCACATAAAAAACATGTATTAACAGCCTTGAATTTCACCCAATAACATCAAAATGTTCCTATGGTGAAGATCCATATAATCATATAAGGAAGGATTTTCTCTCAAATCATCTTTCTCACAGAATTCTGTTTTTGCTAAGCATGTATGGAGTTTCCACATGTACCTGTTAAGGCAGTGATGTCTTTGAGGCATATCTGTTTTGTTTTGGGGAGGCAGGGAGAGAAGCAGTTCTCCCCTCAGAGCCATTCATCTTTCCCCAATTAAGCAGTGAGACACATAGATTTCAGAGTCATGGAATGATGGAATGAAAGTTCAGGACATAATTTTTTCCCCTCCCTATCAATCAACAAGAAATAATAGCCAACAGCATTGGAAGTTTGGAAGGAAGCATTTATGAGACATACTGTAAATGGTAGTATAATGGGAATAAAATAGCATATTTCTCTATATATTTAGTAACATGTATTTCCTGAAATAGCTTGTTTACATGACATAATTCTTTATTAGGCCTAAATGTTCTTCATGTTGCATTCCTAAATTATCTGCCTGAAATCTCTTTTAAAAATAATTGGCTATAAACAAGCAAGCATCAATAATCTGGATAGAAATCAGATTTATTGCCATATATAACTCTAGACAGAGAAACTAGAGATATGTCTCAATACGATTGAGACAGCTTAAGAACCACACCAAGCTTGAGATGGCATGTTGAAGTTCCACTCCAAATGTGTTGTTGATTTGGGAAAAGGTTTGCAAACAACAGCACTAGGTTTGAGCAGTTCTGGGACTTACTACAAGATTCTTGGGCCCATAAATTCTCTGCCTCTAGTTAAAGACTTGGTATCAGATTATTTGAAGGCTACTTTCTTCTATGTCAGTCTGCTGGCCTTTTTAGAAAGATGATCTGGGATGGAGATTCTCTTGCTTATTTTTAAACCTTCTCAAAGACATTAGGAGAAAAGCCTTTTGCTCAATTATTGTTAAGCTTTGGAATATTTTTCCTTTTTTATTCAATCAATGACTTCCCAGAAGCTAGTAAAGATGTTACTTTTTTTCTAAAAACATTCTGTATATAATTTTTATTTGCTTTTTCAATTCTTTAATATCTTTAGAATATTTGTATTGCTATATGCTGTTTTCTGATGCAATTTTCATGTTTCATATGATGTTGCCATTTAGAAATATGATTTTAATTGTAAATTTACAATTGGAAGCTTCCTAAAATACTTAAGCAGGAAAGACATATATTTTAAAATAAAATAAAATTTTGCATAGGAAGCTGAAGAAATATTTTAGTATTCATAAAATATTTTAGTATTAAACATATTTTACTCCAAGATCCATCCTAGAGAAAGTTGCATAGATAGCCAATCTAACATAACCTTTACAAGCAATTCCATATGTCCTGAATATTTTAGTGGAATTGGCTCATATTGTGAGTAGAGAGAAACCCGACAGTGAATAAATAAAAATGGAAAATATCTGATTGCTAGAAATGTTCTTGTTGGCCTTCAAACAGGAATATGTAAGAAGAGGAAAGAAATGGAAAAGTATCAATGGGATTCATTCATACGTAGAAAATAGCAAGAGACGCTATAGTTTATGGATAAGAAAACACTTCAATAAAATAGTGGAAGCATGGTCTACTAAGGATGAAAAAGACATCAAAGTGTTTTAGGGTGTGGAACCTCTATTAATTTTTAGTGAGTACTATATGCTCTATGGAACAGGAAAAGAACTATTGATTGAGAGCGAATTGAAATGTGGTAAAAGATTTATAAATGAATTATTAAAAGCAATCACATAGAGAATTGAAGAAGGAGAATTAAAATTTTCTTCACAGCAGTTCACCAATATACTCCCTACTTCAGAATTAATAACAGTATTGTAGTGTCTTTCCTTCCCACACCCTTCTCCATTATTAGCAAATGTTTTGCAAAGAGGAATTAAAACAAGAAAATTGTATTGCATAGAAGACCTAACTTTCCCTTTGACCAGAAACATAAAAATAATCTCTAGTAGCATTTAACCAAGAGAAAAGGCACAAATTGGATTAGCCATATTATAACATGTTGGCCTTGAGAAGCAATGAATGGTAAACAATACTGGTGAACCAGAGTGGGAAGATCTGAATTTATGAAGAACCATTTAATATGTATCAACAGCATAAAATATGTCTTAAAAGCTGACACATAAAATACAATATTTTGCAAAGCTTCCAAATGAAATAATTTGGAGAGGGTAATTTTTTTCCATGATTGGTAATTAGACTCACATTGTCACCACCACCATCACCACCATCATCATCAATCAACTATCCTTGTTTCCATGGCAGGCAACCCGCTCCTCCAAAAAGGAAGGGAAAAAAAGCACAAAAAATAAAATTGAATTGCAACTACTAGGGGAAACATGTCGAACTGAATATATATCCACAAAAGTGGAGCGAAAAACTGTGGCAAAGACTGGAAAAGTGGTGAGTACGCCACTTCTTTGAAACAGAAGTGGAGAGACATGGAGACATAGACATGGAGAGGATGAGAGATGCCCCACAGGTGAACCGGACAGCTGCTCTTTGCAAGGAGACCACAGAAGAGCAGTCCTCTGTGGATCTGAGCGTCAGGAGACAGAAGGGATTTTATTTTGCTCACAATCATGGTACAGCAACTTTGAAAACTTAGTTGACTTCAGTGAATTCAGCTTCAACTCTGAGCAGAAGAAAAATTAATTATAAAGTAAGAACTTGAATAATTTGAAATAAACAGCAAAAAGCTAAATCAGATTTTGATCTAAGAAAGTTATAAATAGATTAAAGGGCCAGATAAATTTGGAAAATTGACTATTGGAGTATTTTGAAATTAGCTACAAAAAATAAATAGCTTTTCATAGGAAGCAGATTTATTTGTCTACCTTAGGTTACTGTCCATCATAACACAATTAACCAAATTTATGATCTTATACGTAGAAAATGGACACTAGAGAGGATTAAGTAGAAGGGGAAAAATATGTGCCTGCTTTTGATGTTAGTTAGGGACTTACAAAATGACACAAAACAATCAGACTGGACCTAGAAAATAGCAGCTACAATATCAACATGTCAGTAATGCAGTCTGACACTATGGATGGGCTATGTCCAAAAGATGTTAAAGAGGGAATAACAGATGTGGAACAAATTTTGTCTGACAAGACAAAGAAAGTACAAAAAGTAGAACTACAAATAACAGGCCCAGAGAATGATTTTGAAAAGGATACTTTATTGAATGTGCAAAAGAAACTGGCTGATGTTTTTAAGGGGAATGTAAATGACAAACCAAGAAAATGACTTGGAATTTTTTTTCTTATTGAATCTAGAAGCTTATTAAACCCTTGAAGAAGTCTTTGTAATGGGATAATGAAGAATTGAAGAGAAATCAAATCCTACAATAATATAACAATATTTAAATGAACTAAATATGAATTCTCTTAGAAGTAAATGGAAGAAATATAAAGTTAGTTTATTTAATCAAGATTAAGACATTTTTCTAAAATTCTGGTAACTATGAACTTTTTGCTGACCCAGATTTGAAAAGCTGATGTTCTATGGATTTTCTTATAGATAAGAGATGGGATATGAAATAAAGAATTATCTGCTTATAAACCTATAGGGAATGAAAAGTTACAGAATTTGTCTATACTTATAATAAAAGGTGGAAGCCTTCCTTCCTTCCTTCCTTCCTTCTTTCCTTCCCTCCCTCCCTCCTTTATGTTTTTCCTATACTTTTTATTTTTATTTACTATTTTCTTCTCTTTCTAGAGCTAAACATTTAGTTTGTATTAATTTTTACTATTGTAACTTGTTGAGATGTGTGGCTACCGAAATCAAGAAAATACATAAATGAAAATCCTTAATAAAAACTAAGGAAAAAATAAATTTGAAGTTGAATAGCAGGCAACATGGGTTTATCAGAAGAGGTTAGGGGGGTGGGTAATCCAAATAAGGCTAATGTGGAAACATTTAGCTCTGGTAGAACTGAATATACAAGAGAAAAAAGAGTGCAGAGTGCAGAGAAAATCATAGAAAAAATAAGTTTTAAATGACAAACCTAGGAACTTGACGTATTATAGTAATAAAACTGGCAGAAAGGGACTTTTTTTGGGGGAAAAGGAAAGTAGTTAATCAAGCAGCACCAAAAGGCAATTTTTAAGAAAAACATGATAATTATACATATCATGCAATTTCATATGATAACTCAGTTCAGGTCTGGAAAATGTTTATATTTTTTATTAATGAGATGATGGCTGACATTAAATTTCTGTATGACTTTTGTAAAATTCAAAAGTAAATGCACACAGAGTGAGACTATTGAATTGTCTAAAGCAGAGCTAGACAATATCCTCCAAATGCCTTGGGCTTTAGCTATTATCGGTTCCAATTAGCACTGCTAAAGGTAGCAGATAATAATTCTATAATTCCAAATAATTATAATTTGGAAATTGCAATACAAAATATCTAAAGGGCATTTACCTTTGATCTACAACTACCAGCTAGCAAAATCAAGAGTATAAATAAAATTGTCTCCTTCATTTGATGTCTCTTACCACAATCATGTCATAGCCACTGAAACACTAACTGAGATTTCTGGAAAGTGTAGTCCAACATATCTGGAAGGAATGAGATTGGGTAATTTGTAGGACAAGATATTATTATCTGTGAAGTTTGAAAGCCTTGTTGTGAGATGTCTGCTATCAGTATCAAGCAATAAAACACAGGTACAATGTCTAGATAAAATGTTTCACTGATGCTAGAACAAATGAAGTTCTTGTTTGCACTGAACTCAAGAATAGACTGCAAACATTAAAATGTCTGCACAGTGGTGTTTACTGGGATCATCAACCCTCTTGATGCATATCAGGAAATTTGTGAAAGGCTTACTCTGACCTTTTGTTTCGTACCATGTGCTCTAAGGTGTCCAAATCAAAGAAGTTTTTAATGAAGTCTGCAGTCCTTAGCTACCCCAAAGGCCTTTGGACAATTGGATGAATCCTAAGATTCTCAGCCTTTGGTATGCCCCATGATCTTGCCACAGAGAATCTTGTTGGTAAGTAATTTGGAATCCTGAATTGAATTGTCTCCATTTACTTGTCTGATCTTCAGGGTTTGCAGCACCAAAAACAAATTCCTTGTGTGTCCAATCATACATGGCCAATAAAGAATTCTATTCTATTCTATTCTATTCTATTCTATTCTATTCTATTCTATTCTATTCTATTCTATTCTATTCTATTCTATTCAACAGAACAAGGGACAATGAGAGTCTGGAGACAAGAATAGAGTCTAATTGGGATTTAGGCTTCTTACAGAGATGTCAAAAGCTTTGCAAGAGGGTTGTTGGTTAAAAAATTGTTCATAACTTTAGCTGCCCATATGACAGGGTGGCTAAACAACAACCAATTAAGGGGAGTCTGAAATTGACAGGTTTTAACTAAGCAGCCTCTTTATGTAAAAGTATAACTACGAGATGAAAAAGGAGAAGGTGACATACAATCAGTGATGTCTTTTTTTAGCCACGAAATTAAGACAAGGGGTAGTAGTTATATTCCAATCAGCTAAGAAATACAGTACACAACAAAGCTTGAAGTACACTAGCCATATAAATGATTATTTTCCTAGATGTGAAGGCAATGATTTCTGCAGAACATTTGCACAGTGTTTGTATCCTGCATAGCTATGAATCACATCTGAAAAGCTTATTAAACCACAAACCAAAGGAAATAGAAAATTACAGTAAATGTAATGTTACAATGATCAGCATACACCTTTCCTGAGTTTCTCAATCCAGAGAGTCTTTTTTTCCAATACAGAGAAGTAAACCAGTACACTTCTAATCCATGTAATTTTCATGTGCTCGTTCATATATTTGCACAGTCCTATTTCTATATTGACCTGTGAGACTTTAAATCAGCAGGTGTGTTTGAAGCTCTGTATGGGTATAATTTCAGTTGTAATCATAACAAATCTGAGGGGTTTACCCTGAATTTTTTGGATACCTTGAATTTTACTCAAGTTCAACCTTAATTATTATAACTTTGCTTTACCCCAAGTCTTTATTATATAGATTGCTAATTCTAGTTTTAAAGGACAAAGGCAGTACTCTTTGACTAAAATTTTCCCCAAGGTTTGTGAGATCAGTTCTTTTAAAGCAACTTGTCAGGAGAGAGAATTGCCTTGGTTCCAGAAGGATCTAAGCTTGATGATGGAAGTATAGATATTTGTGGCTTTAGTGCACTCTTCCATATTTTCTCACTTTCTTTCCCCAAGAATATTTTTTTATTTTTTATTTGCTGTCTTTTCAGCAGTTTTAGACTTGCATGCCTCAAAGAATTAAATACATTCAGAATTCATAAACTTGAGACAAAAAGCTTGATTTAATGCCTCCAGTATTAGAACCTGTGTATTTATGGCAAGTATTATTTCTCATTCTGATTCAAACCCCTAAAAGCACTGAAGGAGCAAATGAAATATTAGCTGCAGACTGTTTTGATAAAAGATGACTCATGTAAAGTTGCACTACAAGCAACACAAATTGCTGGCTAGTATGTACATAGGGCTGATGAATCTTGAGAAATTGCATTTCAGTTAAAAGATACTTCTTTCCAATACTGAAAGTCCCCCTTTACCTAGTGAACCAAGTGACTGTCACCAAGAGATACATTTTCAATATTTGTACTACCCTACATTGCAAACTGAGATACATTAACATCATGATTCGTTGATTATATTGTTAGTTGTCATACAGCAGTTGTCAAATAACAGCAGTTGTCAAAACTTCTACATGTCCAGTTTTATATATACCAGTACTACTTCCAAAATTTGATTCAATACTAACACAATGGCCAAAGATCATGCCTCCACTTTAATCCAAAGACCTGGTATTCAAGGCCATCCTCAGCCATGCAAGCATAATTCATGATTTTGGCCCAGCCACTATTTCTTAGCTCAACCTGTTCCAATTAGATTTTTTTTTAATAAATACTGGGAGGCAATGCTATATATGCTGCTCTGAGTTTATGGAGGAAATATGTGCTACAAAACTAACAAATAATACCGTCCAAATTACTTCTACTTACATTCCCATCCATCCATTCTTCCATGGTTCCATCGAGATCCTGCTAGCATCAAATGTTATGCTAGCATCAAATTCTATATATATATATATATATCTTACCTGTTCCCAGATATGCATTTTATGCTTTTAAAAAGTATCTTATTTACTAAAATCATATTCTTACTGCATAATGGTCTGCTAGCATCTATATGTGCATATTCTGAAAGTGAGCCCTGAATATCAAATGCACAAAGTAGAAGATCACATTTATTACATGAACATGCTTTCTAAGCAAGCAATTTAGATATACTTGTAATGCCTACTCTATAATTGTGAATGGGAAATGTATGCTTTGAAGATTTCTTTTAAAGCTATTGTCACATATAGACTTCATTCCCAGCAGAAATAATTTTTCTCTACATTCTTTTTTTGCATCAGCTACTTCACTTTTGTGAAGTACACTCATACTTCAGTTCACTTATTTTCATCTGACAAATGTTGCTGCACATTGACTTTTAAATACAAACCTCCAAGCCTGAGAAAAGAGGCTGAATCAATACAACATTCTGGGAGAGAAATATTGGTGATGAGTTTGTTTACTTGAATCAAGGATGCGAGGTAAATGCAAGGGTCCTTTAAAGAAGTTTGGAGTCAGAGAGGACAATTTCAACAACAAAATATTATAGTGAAGCATCTTTTGTGGAGCTCAACTGAGCAGAATGTGGATGTCTGAAGACAGCAGTTAGCCACTGTATATTCAGCTGTCACGTACTGCAACAGCTTTCCCCAACCTGGTACTTTCCAGGTATGGGAAATGCTGAGAATGTTGGCAATTCTGGGAAGTTGTACCCCAGTGTATCTACAGAGAACAATATCTTAGCCATAAAAATAATCCTTTGAAAGTTGATTCCTCTTTTAAAGTCAGACATCTCAGCCAGGGTGGTTGCAGGGAGACCTTTAGTGGCTGTGCTTCCCTAACTCCTATTGTAATGACAAAGGCTTTCAATTCCTTCATGCAGAGAACACAACCGAAGCAAAACACCAGCAACAATGAACTAGAGTTGAATGATCGAATTTCTGCTCTTTGAGGCCTCATCAATAATGGACCCATGAGGGCAGGGCAACAGAAACAAGTTCTTCTAAGAATGCTGCCTGCACAGAGTTTTGATGCAATTTCTTTGCAAACAGGCAAACAAAGTTGCCTCTTCCATCCTCTGATCGCAGTGCAGTTCTGAGAGAAGAAAAACATTCTTACAGCGATGGAAACCTCCCTGGGGTTTACAAAGAAGCTTGATTTTTTTTTCTTTTTTAAGACTGGAATTTTGCTACACCGACAGCTTTTCTGCCGTTTCTTGTCCCCTTTGGGGCTTTATGTGAGGTTCAGACCTGGAGACAAAACAGAATTATGTGTTCTGGGGCAAGGGAAAGTTGATGTGGCTTAGTTATGAAACCAACCCCTAGAAGGCTTCTCAGGACTTTGGCTTAACTTTCTATATCCACAGCAAGTGGATGGTAAAACTTCTCAATAAAGAGCCTGAGCTTTTTACTGCATATTCACTGTCTCATGGAAAGAGATGTCAGAAATAATGGCAGTAGGTTTTAATGATATTTTCTGTCCAATTATATACGCTTTCATCCATCAGAAAAAGCATGATTAATGGCAGCTTTCCAGAGGAAACAGTCACAGTTGCAAAATATGAAATCTGTTTTGGGTACAGGTGGGCTTAAAATTCATGTGCTGGTTTTTCGCAAGCTCTTGTGATAGAAGACATGTGATTTTTCTTTTTTCTTTAAAGGATGTTCACTATAAGCAAACCAAAACCAGATGCTACCTGAGTGTAATCTTAGTATTGTTAACATTAGATTACACTGCTGGAGGAGAAGGAAATTCCAGATTGGATTCAAAATGAACGAATGGTTTTGGTTGAGCCAGCCAAGATATTCTGGTATATTTAGTTGCAGGAAAAATCTCTCTCTCTGTCTGTCTGTCTGTCTGTCTCTCTCCCTCTCTCTCACACACCCACACCCCAAACAGCTCACAGGATCAGCTGCCTATCTTCATTAGGCTCAGAGAACTGCAGTTTACAGCTTCCCCGAGAATCTAATTCTCTGCTGTCATGAATTGCTGTAGCTGCATGTCCTACACATTTCAATAATGTCTTTCATTAGAGGATGATAAGGAAACAATGTGTATTTTATTAGCGTATGTTTTCCCCCTCTTCCATTTGGAGAAGATCAGATCTAATATTTTATTTGTCAGGAAAACAATTCAAGCGAAATCCACAGCTGATTCGGGGCCTATATTTATCAGCTATTTAAACATCAAGGTCTAGCAAAACTCTTCCTTCTTATATTTTTGGAATTTGATTCTTATTTGACTTGTTCTAAATTTTCACCATTTATCTACTAGAATTTAGTTGTTCACTTAATTTTTTGCTCTCAGGTGGAATGCTTTTATACATTAATTTTCAGACGCTTAGTCATTCTTATGTTACACAATCAGTAATATTTACTCTAAATCAGGGCTGTCAAACTCCTGGCCCGTGGGCCAGATGGGTCACACGCTGGCCATGCCCACACCCAGTTTAGCCAAGGGGGGAAAAATCTTGATACAATGCATTGTGATGACGGGAGTGTGACACCCCTGCTCTAAATTGTAGGATTCTTGGGCAACAACACCTCATTGTCTACATACAAAACTATGGACTACATTCCCAACCAACAGTTTTCTAATGTTGTTGCAAGCATTCAGTAGGCATTTATCAACAACTAAGGTATCAGACTAGGAAATGGGAAACTGCACCTGATTTTACAACCCTTTTTGTGGTAGTTGTTAAATGAATACTATGGTCCTAAAGCAACGGCCATGGTTGTTAAACAAATCCATTGTCCACAATGGTTGCTTTTGCCAGAAACAAGAGGTAAAGGCCAGTTTCCAGCAAAACATGCAATAAATCATGGTCACGTGACCACTGGAGGCTACAAACAGATGTAAGTGGCCAAGAGCCCAAAATGCAATCATGTGACCATGGAGGACCCACCTGGCCCTTATAAATTTGAATCTGGGTTGTAAGTAGACCTGGGGAGGTCTGTCATAACTTTGAATGGTCACTAAAGGAACCAGTCATGAGTCAAGGATTGATTATAATATGATACTGAGGAAGCAGGTAGGTTACATAAAACTAAAAGTATGTAACCATGGAGTCAAAATAAGACTGCATATAAAACTAATTAGAAAAGAAATTTTGTCTTGAAAGAGAAGTCAAGGGTGGTATGAAAAAATGATATGCTAAAAGCTGCAGTGTTGATTTTAAAGCAGGGTGTTTTTTTTTTATTACCACTTAGAGCTGAAAATAGATTAGCGGTCAGAATTGGGTCTGGCGCCACACTAAGATCATATCCCAACTTTTCTTTTTAATAAAGTATATTTGTAAATATTTTAACATTTATATATTTACTACCGTAGGATCATTCATATCTCTTTCTAAGTAGCGGAGTAATTAAACTTTATATTAAATCTGCTTCTCAATATCAATTAACTTATTTTCTTTTAACTGTTAATATTTTTCTTTTCCCCCCTGAATTTTTATATTATGCCTCCATTTCAGGTCTGATTCCTATTTATTTACTGGGATTCATTTATTTTTTTCCTAGTTTTGGTTTGAGTCTCATTCTTTTGCGATTACCATCAATAGCTCATTGGCCTAAACTAACAGTATTTTAAAATATTTTTGTTACTTTCTCGCTTCACCCAAACATAAACATACACAATATTTATTTTTTCTTATTTTAATGAGGCTCGAGAGATTGATTTCCATGATCTAACCAAAGAGATTTTATGAATTAAAAAAAAATCCCCATTCCTCTTGACAGTTGGATAGGATTCATATAAGACCGCCAAGATTTTTTTTTTAAAGTGAGGGTGGGCAAAATAAAGTCCTGATGTTACTGTAACTGTAACTCTCATCAGCCAATGGCCAATGATAAGAGTTCCTGGGAGTTGTAATCCAATGACTTTTGAAAGGTCACAGGCATCATAGGAGTCTCCTGTCACTTCAACACATTACATAATGCATAGCCTTCCATATTACACCGAAGGGTACTTTTTCTGATTTTGAAATGTTAATCTGGCAGCTACAGTTTCAGGATTCCAAAGATTTATCGATATACCTTCTAGGGATGACCTGCAGAAAAGTGCTAATTCAAATCTAACAGTGCCAGGAGGGAAATTCCCTTATTATTTGGCCTTAAAATGGAACATCCAAGTCAAGAATTCCATTGCTCCTGCAAATAAAAATGACCAGAGGTGTGTCATATGTTACATTCTACAGCTATACTACTCAGAGCTTATTCCAGCAAAACACTCCAGTTCTATCTTCATAAGATTGGTCAGTGATGATTGGTCAGTGTGTAGTTAAAAACACTGTATTTTAGATATGGAAGAACTAAGTGCAAATTGCTGTATTGCTGTACTGTTTTCAGGAGGAACAATAATGACTGAAATGTCTCTAAGACATAAGAACCACGAACCCGACATGAAAACATTAAAGCATTTTCATTTATAATAGAGAAGATAAATAACAGGAGATTTTATTACAGAATTCTATGATTCTGGAATCATTTAAATATTAGGAAAAGGAAATGAGATTGTCTGAAGAGGGGAGGGGTTAGTATGTTCCCATGAAAGAAGGGGGGAACAGACTGAAAAGCAAATTTTATATCTCTATTAATAAGGCTTTTATTGTCTGTTTATTGCAAGCTGCTCTTAGTCTCTTCACCTTAGAGTTGTAAACAGCCCTGAGTCACTTATCTGAGTTGGGAGGCTTTGGAAATTGAATAGATAAATAAAATGGCAAATCAAAGTTTTTAAAAAATGAACAGAACTAAAAGATTGGGTATTAGTTAAAAAAGAAACGATCCCAAATGCTCAGAGAGATCTCCTAATTAGCTTTACTACTTCAGAATTCTAGCAACTTGGCCTTCTAATGTTCTCTCTTCCTAACACTGAAGTGGGCCTTTCCTTCCTTTTGATAAAGCGACACGCTCTTGAAATAAATCACAGCTTCCAAACACAGTTTCCCTCAAGGCACTTGCTTGGTTTACTCTGCCACAAAGGAAAACTCCCTGGAGAACGAGTCTTTTCTGCTGCAAAGATAGATAACACATATTTCTTTTTTTTATTAATATTATTATTGTTATTCTTTGCTATTCTTTGTAGTTATTATTATTTATACATTAATTAGCCAAGGGACCTATTTCAAATGTTAACACGCACCCTTTAGTCAGTTGTAGGAGGAGAAACAAGTTAATCTATGTTAGCCAAAAATCAGGAGGGAACTGGTGACACCTTTTCAGACTAAATGCTGTTTATGAAAAGGACTCATACTTTTGTGAGCTGCAGCTCCATTGACTTTGAGTCAGGGCATTTTTATTTATTTTTTGCTCCTCTTTCCCTATGTCGGTGTTTGAAAAAGAGAAGAGGGGGAAAAAGAAATAAAATAAAATGAAAGTAATCAAAGTGTGTGTGTGTGTGTGTGTAGTGGGGAGGGGAGGGGTGGGAGGACAGGTAGGTAGAAAGGAAAGATTTTCCCTCAGAAAAAGTAGAGAGGAGATAGAAGGGCTGCAATTTTGGAAAGTGGGGATGGTAGGACGGGGACCTGGTAAAACAAAAGATTTGAAGAAATGAAAAGGTTATAAGGAGGGGGTAAGATAATATGAAAAAATTGTATTATGATAATTAAAATGTTATATGTTGAAATGAGATGTCAAAATTGATGTTATGGAAAATAAAAAATGTTTTATAAAAAAGAAAAGAAAAAAAGTCCTAATTTTCTCAATCCAAACTTTCAGGAAAGCTTATAGCAAAATTCTGTATATGTCAAATAGGAAAAAAAAAAAAACCCACACCAAAACACTTCACTGAGTTCAAACCAGACTTAGTTTCATGTGAGTATGTGTATGTTTTACAATCTGGAACCTACCTGATAAATCAGGCTGAAACTCCCCTCCCCCCTATGGCCCCTGTGCCCAAAGACTACCTGAATCTTCCCAGAAGATCCAACATATCAGCTGGGCAGATTGGGGAAAGCTGTAACTGCTGTAACTCTCTGTGGTAGCCCAACGATGACAAACAGGGATGAAAAAGATGCTTTCCAATGGCTGCCAAGTCAGAAGGTAAATGGAACAATGATTTGTAGAAAGGAAGAGGGCAATTTAATACAAGGCTACCATTTCCCCCCTTCTTTTCAATGGGTTATTCTACCCAGCCCCGGAAAAACACAGAAAGAGCTGATTCAGTAGCTCTGCTGTTCCAGCTAAATTACAGCAACTGCTTGGATTGGCAAAGTGCTTTTGAAACTCTCCCTGACTGATTGTTTATGTTATAGATGGCTGCTGTGCTCATTTTTGTAGCAAGAATCCAGAGATTCATTTGTGTTTATCCATAAATTCAAGTGTGTCTTTCTTTTTGTTTAAAAAAAGGGGAGGGGGAAATCTGAAAGATATTTCTGATAAAAATCTAACAAAAGGTGTATTATACCCAATGTAAGGTATCAAAGATAGAACTAAAACCCAAGTTACACAATAACGATGCTACTAAACTATTCAAGTAGTCCTCCATCTCCATCTCTTCAAATTATTCTTTCAAAAAGAAATCCAGGTTAAAGAGGAATACTTAAGTATTGTTAGGAATTTCTAAAGTTTCCATGGTTTTTGGAAATCAATAGGGTGTACTTCAAGTTGATACTCAACTTTATTATGGTAATTGATTAATGTTTTATACAATTCAATTGTATTTTAATAACTATAATTCTTAATTTGGAAATTAAATATGGAAATTAAGAACCAAAGGAAAATAAGATAAGTGAAGAATCAAAAAGTTTAAATGAAGTCCTTAAGATACTAAAAATAAAATAAAATATAATTAAAAATAAATACGTTATTAACAGTAGCATATTGATAAGAGATACTTGCTTTGATATTAAGAGCTAAAGAGAGACCCAGTTTGGTCTAGTGGTTAAGGAACCAAGCTAAAAAATGAGAGATTTTAAATACTAGTCTTAGCCATGAAAGTCAACTGGTGACTTTGGGCCAGTCACTCTTCCTCAACTCAATCCACCTCACAGGGTTGCAGGGAAAATAGGAGGAGGAAGGTATTGGATTTGTTTGCCATCTTGAGTGATTTGTAAAAAAATAATAAAGGTGGGATACAAACAAGTAAATACATATATAAATAATAAAATTAATTAAGAGTCCCCCCATTCAAATATCAATATGTTAACAAAAACTATATAAAGCATAATCTCCCAGAAGATCGTAGGTAACAGTCAATAGGATGTAATGAATTCAATAATTTTAAAATATGTTTTGACTGGGTCAAAAGTATGGGGAACAGTAAAACTGGAATCTTAGTCAGGGTTTCTATTACTAGGAGTAACAGCATAAAACCGTGATGGTGAACCTATGGCACGCGAGCCGTCGATTCAGTTCAGCTCTGGCGCGCATGCGCACATGCCTCCTGCCGCCAAGCTGGTCATTGGGTCTCTGCCACACATGCATGCAGGGGGCATCCAGGGGTCTGGGCACGCATGCGCATGGGTGGTATATGCACATATGCATTTGGGGGTTTGGTGCACATGCACACATTCAGACACATGCGCACATGCTTTGGGCACTCGGTCTGGAAAAGGTTAGCCATCACTGGCATAGAACCATTTGGAGCAGGGAATAAACTATTGGATGGAAAGAATCAATTTGCTGAGGAAAAAACAAGTCCTCTTACTCTGTTTAAAATTTAACTCTTCTCAAGTTGCTGTGAGTGAGATTACACCTCTTCTTGCATTTAATCTCAGCATAAATATACTGTTTTTTCTGCCATGTTCTAATCAGAAAGGATTTCTGCAGGATTGAAATCTTTCCTCAAAATGTTGAAAGCACGCTGTTGCCATCTCAGTACAAGATATGCCTTTTTCATATATGTTCACAGTGTCACAGGGGCGCACACAAAAGGAACAGGCCTTGTGGCATGAAGTTGCTTTCATCATTAGCCCACCTGATCTTGAGACTTCTGTTCCAACTCTCCTCTCTGCATGTCAAGTATTGGAATGATTACAAAAATCTGCTTCCCACGTTTATCATATTTTATCATAGCAATAGTGGATAAATATGGTTAGTTTGTAGTTCAATGCAAACATGGCTAATTTGCATTTCTTGAACAAATACATGAAATCAAAATGCCCTTATAATTTGATATTTACATTTTTCCAAATGTGGTATAGTTTGCCAATTTAAAAAAGTGTACAGGAATGAATATATTACAAATGTGAAAGTAAACAACCAAAACAAATATAAAAACTACATGCTGACAGAGAAAACGCATTAAAATGCATGTACTGAGAGAACCATGAATGACATTACAGTATAAAGAAATTTTTAGTTTGGAAAAATAAGAACTTTTTGTATTTCTAATTTTGTATTATAAGTGTTCAAACAAGTTAAGAGTCCAAACCCAATATTTTACTTGATTGTAGATAACTGCAATTCTTAATTATAACTTCATGAAGAACTGCTGTATATAAAGAACACATAAGTGAAAAAGTTAATTATAGCTAAAATATATGGGCTCCAAAAATCAAACACTGTGGCCAAAACCTGGCTCATCTAAAGCAATCAAATCACTTTGATGATGCAATATAATTTTATTTGCCTGCATTGAAGTAATAATATACTATATTAGTCCTGTCAACCTCAGTGTAGTTGTTGTGGGGAAAATAGGAAGGTGTGTTGGATATGTTGAGTTATTTGTAAAAATAATAAGGTGGGATATAACTAACTAACTAACTAACTAACTAACTAACTAACTAACTAACTAACTAACTAACTAACTATTACCGGTAGACCTCCCTTCTCCCCGAGCAAAGCTTTAATACTTTGCTGTGTAGCCCTGAGCAAAAGCAGAACCAGAATTTATATAGCTTTAAACTACTGCACAGCAGGGCAAAGAAATGCATAGGAATAACAACAACAACAACAACAATAATAATTGCAGCTTCCTGCAATAACACCAGCAGAACTGCAAAAAACTGTGCTACTTGGAACATTGTATATTTAAGAAATACTTGATTGATACCCGTATCAACCATCAGTGTCACAATATTGGTGATGCATTTTTATATGTTCAATTGACTGAGTTTCATGT
>JANHFT010005800.1:280041-296904 GCA_032467955.1 Pseudoxenodon macrops | reverse complement strand
ATTTTCACATAGCAATTTTTCTCCCTTTACATTTCCAATCTCCTTTTACACCATCCCAAACCTTCCAGGTATTTGCAGCTCCTCTCTCCTTCCTTCCCTACTTCCTTCCTCTCTCCTCCCCCCCTTCCTTCTCTCCCTTCTGTCTCTCCACTTTCTCTCCTTTAGCCCTCCTACTTCCCCCTCTCCTCTCCCCTCCCCTCCTTTTCTTCCTTTCCTTGCTGCTTCCATCTTTCTGGGATGCTATTCCAATAACCCTGCATTTCATTCTACAATTTTTATGCTATTTCTATGGGTCAGGCACACATGCACAGAAACACACAGCAAACAGTGTATATCATCTGCAATGTTTGCTGTTTGCTGTTAGGCAAATTGCTGGGAGACAGAGGCAGGTTTTGTTTCTTGTTTTCGTCCCCAAAAACGAGATGCGTCTTATACTTCAGTGGGTCTTATACTCCGAAAAATGCTGTAAATAGCAATATAGAATTCCTCTTTCTGAATTTGCCTAATCTCTTTTTTTTAAAGTTATCCAAATTTATCTACTTTCAGTCTCTTGTCTATTAACCCTCACCAGAATACTTGTTTTTTTCACACTGGAATAACTTTTTTACTGAGCTATAGTTGAAAATGTAGTTCTTATCAGAAGAGAGGTGAAGTTAGGATTTATTTTTTCTACACTGGAAAATCCTTTCCTTTGCCTTAAAATATACTGAATAATTTGAGATCGATCAGAAAACATAATCCTGCCAAATGACTGTGGAAGTCCACTTTAAAAAAAAGAACACCATCCTTATGTAGGGATGCAAAATACAATGTAGATTATCATCTACACTATGCTAGGCTGGGCAGGATACTCTTCTGTGTGTTTCCCACGTAGTGGAACATACAACTGAAACAGCTGTACGGATTTCTTTAACTAACTATCAAGCTTTTATATACATGTGCTATTTGTATTTGTAGTGAAAATTACCAATCTGCACTGCCTTCACTTCCAAATCTTGTAAAGTGTCAAGAAATCACACCAAGGGGCTAAGCTGTTGTTGAGATAACTGGCTTCCATTAGCAAGCATGTGATTGGCAGGACGATAAAGTTTTTTTTCCTCACAGGTCAGCTACTTTTTAAAAAGAGGGCAATCCTGCTGATCCATCTTTTAGCTACAGTCTCTTGCAATGTCCCAATTCTCTTGCCTTTTAGCTTTGATATGGTTCAAGCTTTCCCCTTTGTATCAGCCCCTACCTGTCATCAGCTCCTCTGCACCAAACAGCAAATATCAGGAGCTTGACCTCAGGGCACAGTCCGGGTGGGCAGGTAAAACCTGACCACTGGACTTACTTCCTTATCTTTCATATCCTGCAATTCACGAAACAGTATCAAATTCAAACTAAAGAACAGAAGCCTGACCTCTTATAAGAACCCTCTGAAACGGCTCTGTTGCTTTTCTAAGTATTCTTGAAAAGAACTGTCATCTGTCCTATTAGGAGAGAAATGAATCATAAATAGAGAAGAGGGGAAGGGTGTTAAATCCTTCATATAACTTAAATATCATCAACAGGAGTTGTGAGTTAGGCCGAAAATAAAATAAATGGGTGGGCAATTTACCTCAAATTTTGCATTCAAAAGCAGAAAAAAAGAATGTAGCCAATTGACTGCAATAATTGTTGCATCAATGCTTGAGATAATATACTGTATATATATTTATACTTATACTTATACACACGCACATATATGGATTTTGTAGTCTACTGCTCAGGAGATACCTAGCAAAGAAAGCTTGTAAAGTGACTGATTGATTAGCTGTGTAAAGAAAAAAAATTAAAACAATATTTTTCTAATATGCGATAGGATTAACCTATATCCCAGGTCAAATGAACAAAGATGTTTATATTCCTCCTGTTTCAGCTTTAAGATTTCTAGAATAACCCTATCCTAGAATAAATATTTTTGAATACAATTTCTGTTTATAAAGGTAATATTGTAATAAAATGTTTCCTGTTATGCTGCTGCATGTGATCCCTAAAATCAAATATTTTTTTTTAAAATCACATTAAAGTTAATTTACTTTTTTTTGCACTTATAACCATAAAACCTCCTATAGAAATAGGGCAGTTTGCTAGCATATATTAAAACAGTAATTTCATTAAAATGTACAACTGTGTAAATATATTAGAATTCAACTTTATGTATTGATCATTTAATTTATGTTCTTAATATACAACCTTTTGCTAGTTGGAGACTTCCCATCTAAAATGGTAGAATCTTCTATAATAAATGAATTGCCAAGAAATGCCTTAATCTCATTTTTGGTAAGAATGACAAAATCTCCCTGTTAGGATAACTAATAACATTTGTTGCAAAATTAAAATGGTATTTGATTAATTCATGGAATTGGTCATGAAAATTTCAGGAACATAAATTCTCATCCATTACTTTGCTGGAAAAAACTTTCAGCCAAAGGTAAAGTAAATGGCTATTTCTGCTGTTGAGAGGCCTATTCTTAATCTTGTAGTAATGAATTGCAGATATTAATTAACCAGTATATGAAGAAGAGTTTCCTTCTCTATACTCCTTTATCACCAGAAAATCTCAAGTTCTTTTTCTGCTCTCAATATTACAATTGCATAAACCTAAATAATGCCATCTTTTTTTAATCTTTGATTGTGTCTTACTCTTATTTCTTAAAAAAATGTGTTACCTTTCATGAAGCACTTATAAACATACCAAAATACAGTGATAATAACTTTCCTGTTATTGTTATTCAAAAGACACAAGTTACAAAATGTTACAAAGTTCAGAGAACACAGAACCTAGAATCTGGAAGATAGGAGAAATCATCAATGTAAGAATGAAGAATAGATGAAGTAAGCAAACACTTTCCCCAGTAACACAACACACCTACCATCAGAGCTAACATATAGCTTCCAATTCATCTAGTTCCATATTGAATTTTAATCTTATCAAGAGACCCAAACACTGAGAACAATTTGCTGGCAACTCTACTTCATGTTTTAGTGGTGGGATACCAAGTTTCTTACTCAAGTTGCAAGTCCTCTGGGCTGCTAAACCTCAAACGTCTTGGTCCCCCCCCATTCTAAATTAGTACATCCATATTTTAAAACTGAACTTGTAACCTCACACTAGTTAAATAAGTAGAAATTAGTCCCAATTGTCTGGTGAGATATTATCTTTTGCTTCAGTATGCCAAGTGAATTACAATTAAACTGCGGATATACATACATCTGCTTTCCTTCCAATCCCAGTCAACACGTTATTGTTGCAAAGCGTTGATATCTGCCAGAATTCTGACATTATCATGTGATTGCACAACTAGTATATTTAAGCAGAAATAATGAAGTTATTCTTATCCAAAATATTAAAAATAGAACAAGTTCAGGAAACGTATGTAATCTTATGTGCTCTATGCAATCCATCTTGAAATATCATTAACCAAAACCTGAAATATACTCTTTCTAGTTGTGCAGTACTGTAACAAAACTCTCTCTCTCACTCTCTCTTTCACTCTCACGCCCTCTCTCCCCCCTCCTTCCTTCTCTCTCTCTCTCTCTCTCTCTCTCTCTCTCTCTCTCTCTCATACACACACATCTTTGGACTGGTCCAGTTGATTCATTGGAGTTGCTTTTTAACAGGACAATGTAAACAATCACCAGTAATTTTTGACAGGTACAAATACTACATCTAAACGTAATGAAATAGAATGGTATGGAAATATGGTGCATTTCCTAGTAATCTCCAACTCTGACCTCTGTAATGTCTTGTGTAAAGGCACAAGAGGCTGCCTTTGTGTCTAGTTTAGAATTATGGTGGAACACTCAGCAGCCAGACTGGTTCCTGCCCAAACTCAAAGAGACAACATTACACTTGTGCAAAAAACCTTATCCTGGTTGCCAATTTTTTTCCTAGAGGAACAACTATGTGTGCTGTTTATTAACTTGTACAGCCCTGCATCATTTGGATCTAGGCTATCTGAGACAAGACATTCCAACTTGATCCCTCTCAATATCCCCCCTCTGCTGCCTACTAAGTCATCCATGGAGGTCTGTTGATGGTTGCCAAGGTTCACCTGCTGGCATCTCCGAATTGATCTTTTTCTATGAGCACCCCAGACAGACGGAATGCATTCCTTATTGGATTAAGGGATCTAATCAATTTGTTAAGTTTTTTAAAAAACACATCTACAACCACATCTTTTAAAAATAGTTAAATTTAAGAGTGCGAACGGTTGGTTTAATTCTTTCTTTATCTATTGCAGGATTAATTTCTGTTATGTTTTAAAGTTGGAATTCCAAGTATGATAAGTGAACAAATAAACATTAAAAGATTGATAAAGTAACAATAATAGCCGTAACTGAAAAAATTAGATTATTTGACATCGCAACATTTCATTTTCACAAAATAGCTTTGCTGGGGAAATACAAATAAGCATTATATAGCAATGTTTAGAAAATTTTGAACTGAATTTGACAAGTTTAAATTGACCTGAAACAACTGGAATTTGTGGAATATTCTTAAAAGGAACCAAATAAATAACTGTAAGAGACACATGGCACAGTACTGTTAAAAAAAAAGAAAAATGTTTGTTGTTATGTAAATTATAAAAATGGAAAAATAAAATAAATAAAATAAATAAATAACAAGAACATCTTACTTGTCTGAGGTCAATGAATGCCAATTGCAAGGTTTCTCCATGGAATCCAGGTACAGGCTCAGAACTTGCAAACACTGAAAAGAAATAACAAAGAGTTTGTGAAAGAAATATATATATATATATATGCCAAGTGTGATTGGACACACAATGAACTTATCTTGGTGCATATGCTCTCAGTGAACATAAAAAGAATCATAAGGTACAACACAATGATAGTCCGCGTACAGATAAGCTATCAAATCATATTAAGAAACAGTCAATATAAATCGTAAGGATACAAGCAACAAAGTTACAGTCATACAGTCATTAGTGGGAGGAGGTGGGTGATAGGAATGATAAGAAGATTAATAGTAGTGCACACTTGGTGAATAGTTTGACAGTGTTGAGGGAATTATTTGTTTAGCAGAGTGATAGCGTTCGGGAAAAAAATGTTCTTGTGTCTAGTTGTTCTGGTGTGCAGTGCTCTATAACGTCATTTTGAGGATAGGAGTTGAAACAGTTTATGTCCAGGATGTGAGGGGTCTATGAATATTTTCAAAGCCCTCTTTTTGACTCGTGCAGTATATAGGTTCTCAATGGAAGGCAGGTTGGCAGTAATTATTTTTTCTGCAGTTCTGATTATCCTCTGAAGTCTGTGTCTGTCTTGTTGGGTTGCAGAACCAAACCAGACAGTTATAGAGGTGCAGATGACAGACTCAATAATTCCTCTGTAGAACTGTATCAGCAGCTCCTTGGGCAGTTTGAGTTTTCTGAGTTGGCGCAGTTCGATAATGGAAAAATATTACCTTTGGTCTTGGGTCCCCTAACCTCCCCAAAATGGGGAAAATTTGCTATAATACTTCTTTGGCATGAGTAAATCTGCAAAGAGATATAGTCCTGCAAGTAACTTGGGACCAAGTCAAGTGAGAACTAGCAAAAAGTGAGGTCCCAATAAGGAAAGAGCTATTGTAGAAATCTGGCAGATTTGATTAATATTAATGACTATTCCAAGGTATTTTGGAACACCCCTCACTAAGCTGCATATTCGGACTCCCTTTAAACAACATCTGAGGTGAGGCATGACACATCATGTATCTGAAGTTCTACATCCAAGTGTCCCACTTAGGACAAAATCTGTCTCTATCTTTGCACATGGTTAGTTGGAAATTACAGTGGCAAAGTTCAGCATACAGCAAGGCTGCTCTCAGACAAAGCACATTCATTATAAGATGCTCCCTTGTGTACTGTGTTGGTAAAATTGTTATTATTTGTTAAGCACTGACAATGTGCTCTACGCTGTATGAGAAAGTAATACAGAAGCAGACAGTTCCCTAGAGAGTAAGCCACTACAAAGAACAGAATGAAAGAAGATATTCTGTCTGACCCAGAGAATAGAGGTGCTCAGATCTTTTTAAATTGTTCTGTCCTCTACATTGAAAGTAAATAATCTTTTACTTCCAAGCTCAGCCTACCCTATTACCTGTCACAATGTGCCCTAGCAACTTTAAAAGCATCAACCTTAAAATCTTCATCTTTGCACATCACTTTAGTGAAGAGTGCATTATCCCTAATAAAGAAGAAAATGGCAATAAAAAGATCCTGTAAGACTATTATGGTGTAGCGAGCTCTGAATAGAATTAGTTTCATGCTGTAAAGTTCAAATTCTGTGTTATGAAATCAAATTGGGGGACTTAAATCTTTCATCTTGTACAAAGGACTGATTATTTTTACTGTAGAACATACCAGGTGCTATTATATATTTCTACACTGGTATTGTTCATGCATACTTCAGCTCTATTATGTTGTTTATGAAATTTGTACATATGCTTATCAAATTTATACCTCTGAAATAAACTTGTGGTAGAAGATACATCCCTGTCAAAATACAGAGTGTAACAAAAATATTCTTAAAATACATTAATGAAGTATAAGATGCACAGACATGAATGTTTTTTTCCTGCAAGAATGGATTATATTGAAAGGAAATTGCTTGCGAGACATTTGCACATTAGAAAAAGTGCATAGAATAGATGTTAAGAGAAATGTGGAGACAAATGCAAGGTGAGTGAGCAGGGGGTGGGATGGGGAGAACCTATTTGAAACAGATGTTGAAAGAGCCCAGAATAGGTTTGTGGTCAGCAAATGACAAGTTAAAGGAAAACAAAGGTGACATATTTACCCAACCATAGTATACCTACATATAGCAGCTGGAAAAAATGTTTCATGGTTACTTTGAATCTTCATGTTCTGCTGATTCATGTTATAGGTTTAGAGTTTGGTCTAAAACCAGATCTTTAATAGCCCAGATTGATGTCAAACAATAAACAGACTGAAGAAATTACTTTAAACAGAAGATTCTTAAAATTTAATAGTCATATCAGCATAAGTATGAAAATTATCACTAGATGTGAATTGTACATAAAGATTATTTCAAAGGGCCTAACACAGCTAATATTAATTATATGAATTTCATAGCTAGCAAAGATTTCATTGAAAACCATCGCTTTCTACCAACTACAAATGAATTACGGTAACAAGAATGAATTTCCTAATTTAAAATAAAAAATCAGATTATATCCTTTTGGTTTAGGCAGAAGAAAGGCTAGATATAACCAAAATTACACAGACTACACAGTTCAATGCATGGTAAAGGATAAATCATAGTAACTCTCATAAATAAACAGGGGATTATTCTGGAATTATTTCATTGATGTTTTTAAGCTTCCAGGATAACATATGTTAGAAAACTAAAAGTATTCTAACATTAACTAACTGGCATTCATCTTTAGTTTCATCTTTGGCTGGATCAATAATAAGACATTTGGTTTCTTATGGGCATTAGTCAGCATCATTTCTAACTATAGTTGCTTAAAAGAACAAGAAATAACAAAGGATTTTCCCTGTGAGCCGAAGCAATTTATCTAACCAAAAGAAATAATTTTTGAGCACAGAATCATCTCAGAATTCCAGCAACTAAAACAAAAATTGCCAAGTATAACAAATGGCTAAAATATCCCTCAAAAGTAGCAACCGTTCCAATAACTATTAAATAACAATACAATCTGTAATCAGACATGATATCTTTTCTCCTTCCCAACGTGGGCATCCACAGGAAAAGGCAATGACTGCAAATAATAAAACACGAGTGATGATCTCATACAAATTCTATGACATCTACATTTGTGTCCAATACTGGAATGCAAGTATCCACTGCCATCATTTCTATGACCATGCAATATGGAAAGTGTCATTATTTTGGCATTCTTGCGGTTTGCTGTGAACACTAATGTTTCCCAAAATATAATGGGCAGACAGAAAGTATATTTTGCCACCCAGGGATCACCAGAGCAACACACATCTAGATGCTGGGGAAAAAAAGTTATATTCCATTATGTTGCATATCTATCTGCTATATATATGATTCTACCATTCTATTTAAAGAATAAACTAGTGAATGTTTCCCTGAATAGAGGAACTCCCCACCAAGCTCCCCATGTTTTGGAACAAGCCCAATTCTTTAGAATAGATTGAGGAATACAGGAATTATGGAAGGGAGGAAGAAAATGGGATATTGCTTTCTTCTTTGATCAATACAGTCATTTCTGGATCAAGGAATATTCTGAGAATGGAAAAACAAGCATAGATTCTGGCTCTTATCATAGCAGTTGAGACAGATTTCTTAGAATTTAATCTTTCTCAGGGGCTTTTAAGGTGAGCAGGTCTGAACTTTACAAACTTCAGCATAACTCAGGGCAGGCAACCCACAGCCTAAGACCAGGTAAGATCTTTCAAAAAATAGTCCTCCAAAATGCAGATAGACCTTTTCTAGGTCAACAGAAAAGATATCCCTTTTCTTTGTATGGAGAGGGTGTTGAAAAGAGAAACAGAACAGCAGATCTTATAAGAACAATCAGGAAAAACAAGGAAAAAGAACATTTTAGAATGCAGAGAATCTGTGGTCTCGTTCTTTTTTTTTTAATATACTGACTTTCCCTATTTACTTATTCTACATCGACAGAGCTACCTTTGGCATATAGTCCCTCCAAATTATTTCATAATTCAGGGGTCGGCAACCTTAAACACTTAAAGAGCCACAAAGGTCCTAACCGGAAGTCCCCCATTCAATTCTGGAGCTGACTGGAAGCCCGGTTCCCCCACCATAGAGTCTCCTCCTAGTGCGTCGTCATTTTTTCTCTACCTATCCTAACCGAAAGCCCTATCAATTGTGGAGCCGACCAGTGACAGGGAGCCGCAGCAGAGGAATGAAAGAGCCACATGCGGCTCCAGAGCCGCGGGTTGCTAACCTCTGGTTTAACTAAATAATAGATTAGCTGAAAAATTTTGGAATTTGGTTGCATGTCTGATTCACAAGTCTTTGCTGAGAAAACAGAAATACACACACTCATACACACGTTTGTATGCATCTATGAATATATTTCAACAATCTAGCATATCAAATATTTTCTTCCTGGTTGTGCTCTTTATGATTCTGCTTCATTCTGTATTGATGCACTTTTTTGTCCCAAACTTTTCTTCAGAATAATGTTCCATTATTATTATAACAGCTTGGAGAAGGGCTTTGGCACAACATGAATCATCAATGAATTTTCTTGGCAGTTTGTACCTGGAGTGCCCTTCAATTTACAGCCCTTTGTTGGTTCAAATGCAAGAATCTGAATTCCCACCCTTCTAAATGGTTGACCTATGAAATCTACAAAAGCTACTAATGACCACATATGTTTTTGTTCTTGTTACAGCCTTAGTGAAAACACAAATCCTGAAATTTCCAAGAGGACTCAACAGACTTTCTTAGCTCTCAAATACATATGCATCAGAATTTATAATTTAAAGGTATGCCATACAACAGATTTCTCAGCTGTATAAAATGAGGAAGGAAGCATCATGCCATCTGCTCTAACCTGCTTTGCAAATACCAAATTCTAATCTAGGTAGGTAGGGGAAAAAGCCTTTTTGTTTTAACTCTGCTACTATTGTCTGGAAGCTGTCTTCAGCAATAGCTGAATTTCTGTGTTTAAGCTGCTATTATAAATCTTACCTGGCGGACATCTAGACGGTAACTAAGAATGGGATCAACAGCATCAGGTTCCTTCTGTGTCCACTGTAAGACATAGGAGTAGTTCTTGGATTGCTTCCTTGTAGGGTTGGGAGTATCATAGTAAAATTCAGGGCTATAAGCTTTAGCTGAGAAGCAGAAAAGAGAATGAGATCAAAAGAAAGAAGGGAAAGAACAGGGAGGAAAGTCATTATAAATCAGTGAGATTCATAAGAATCTATGCCAGCAACTTGTCAAGATCTTTGAGCATGAAGGTCACGGATAACTAATCTTAACAAATAGATATTTATTTTCTTTTTAGATATTTTTAAACCACATTGTTATCTTCATTTCCACTATGTGCTACTTCTGGGAATTTGAATAGTAGAATTCATTGATCGTAATCAAGCTTAATAAAAAAAAGTCTGCATTCTGATCTGCAACTAAACCAGCTTTGATTTTGCTTCTACTTGTTAAAAAAAAATTGAAAAAGCTACAAAATAGAAAAAAGAGAAAGAAAATGAAGACACTAAGGTGCTCTGACAAGCATCTGCCACATAATAACCCAAACTTAAAATAGGTTGATTAGAAATAGCAGCTCTACATTGGTTCAGTCAAGTGTTCACCAAATTTCCTTCCAGGAGGGCTCTAGATCAGGGGTCTCCAACCTTGGCAACTTTAAGACTTGTGGAGTTTAACTCCTAGAGTTCCTCTTTGCTGGCTCAACTCTGGGAGTTGAAATCCACAAGTCTTAAAGTTGCCAAGGTTGGAGACCCCTGATCTAGATGTCTCCTCTTCCACTTCATCCTTCTAAGCTCCCCTGTAAATTGATTTCATGTAGTTTTGGAGGAGTTGGGGTAGGTAACATGGAGGTGAGAATGGCTTATTTTCATTGCCACACTTTTGGAAGAGGGGGTAACCATAACAAAAATGCAACTTCCAAAATGCAGCACTACAGGTAGTCCTCAACATACGACCACAACTGAGCCCAACATTTATGCTGCTAAGGGAGACATTTGCCCCATTTATGACTTTTCTGGCCCCATTTATCAAGTGGATGACTGCAGTTCTTAAATTAGTAACATGGTTCTTAAGTGAATCTGGTATCCCTATTGACTTTGCTTTTCAGAAGGTTGCAAAAGGGGATCACATGATGCCAGAACATTGCAACCGTCATAAATGTGTTGTCAAGTAACCTAATGCAAATCACGTGACCATGGGCATGCTGCAATGGTCATAAGTGTGAAAAATGGTCATAAATGCAGTGCTGGGAGCCTTGTGTACCCTAAATATTAACTACCAATAAAGTCCTTGCATTCACCCACTCCGTTATTGATTCACAAGGAAGACACTAAAGTCCCAAATACCACTATTTATCTCCAAAGAAAAATCTTTCCAAAGAAAACCTAGCCATATCCTTGCATTGGCCAATTTAAAATCACCAAAAAAACAAAAACAAACATACAATGGGAAAATATTCAAAGGGAAGCAATACATTTTACAGGTATTTTTTATTCTCAGAGTTCTCTTCTGTTTCCATTCCTCTTTACCCACCTCAATTACTAGCTCAGCCATTCTTTTCTGCTCTAATTAAATGGTAATGATTCCACGTTTATTTTTATTAACTGAGAATGGTAATATTGATGTTTACTTCTGAACCCCCTTTTCTTATTATTTTTATCGACTTATATTTTTGTGTATGCAGACATTCAGAGCTACCTTGGAGACTAATTGTTGCTTATTCAACTTGTATTGATTGCTAAGTCAAGTTTCATAACAAATTCAGAAATAAAATCAGAACAGATGATAATCATTATCTTATGCCCATTTTTATAATTAATTGATTCCCAAGATAGAAGACTCCATCTCTGGTGATATAATAATAAAGTTCATCGTATCCTTTATAATTTTCTTCTTGCTCATATAAATCACCCATGGAGCACTTAGCAACTATTTGAAGCCACAGAAGAATTAAATAAATGCTAGACTCCACCTCTAAATCTACATGCATGAACGTTGCTATAGACAGAGCGGAAAATATTAATATAGATTTTGAAAGAATGAAAGTTGCAGGCAAGCAGCTATACCAACCATTGGGAGATGAAGGAACAGGCATATTTCTCTATTAAATTGACATACACTTCCACTTAAATGTGCAGAGATGGCATTTCTTTTGGTACAGGCCTGATATCTTAAGTGTGCAGGAGGTTTCCTTACCTGATGCTGTGATAAGGTGTAAAAGTTACCTAGCACTTTTATAGTAATTGGAAAATGCTGACTAAAGTAATTCATATTGACTGCAGAGAATGGACTCAGTTAAAGGATTGTATGGCTGCAAGAGGCCAAAGTCTATCAGAACAAAGAGCCAAAAAAGAAAAAGAAAAGAATCAGGGCAGCCCAAAGGGTATGTCTGACCTCTAGCCACTCATTTTCTGAGACAGCTTTGCAGGAAAACAGAATTAAAGGGTCAAAGAATATTTCAGATCCCCGAAGCCCAGATGTCATGGAAACAACAATGATACACATGAGTTAAACTTTCCATTTTTAAATCACCAGATCATATTTAATTACATGCTGCATTGTGGCATAAAGACTATTTTTTATTCATCAACTCTACCAATTAAAAAACAGAAACTGCCCTCGGGCTTCCAACTTAAAAGACAAGATAGCAAAATATAATACAGGAACTAATCTTGGAGCGAACAGTTATATTCATAAGAGGCAGGTGAAGGAAAGTGAGAGTGCTGGCACCTTATAGGAACCAATTTTTGTTATATACTCTGAATAGAGTATCTCAATAACTGAGGCGAGAGCCAGGTTCAACAGCAACAGACTTTATTTGTAACAACAATAGAACCTGACTAAAGCAACTTGGCGTTTGACAGCTTTTAATACTTGGAGCTGTCAAACGCCTAACCAATTGGAGAGAAAGGATTTTCCCTCCAAACTCTCAGTGCGTCTTCTCCAATCACCGGCCTTGGTGATTGGTGACGTCAGGCGGCCAGCTCTTCAGGGAGGACGCAACAATTTTTGTGCCTCATTTTATCAACTAGGTATTGGATCCAGACTTGCCCATTCCTAAACGAAACGTCTCCTTCTGTTTGTAGAAAAGCTGGTGACCCAGTGGAGATTCCTATTGGGAAGGTGAGTACAATTTCTGCCCCAGCACTATCTTACTGCTGCTATGGGACTGCTCAGTAAATGGAGAGAAGGTAAAAACTGGGTCTCCTTTTTATTTATTTATTTTTTGGTAGAGTCTTCATTATAGGCAATTTTTCCATTTCTTTTTTTTTTATGTTTTTATTTTTTAAAGCAATATCACAAAACAAGACACACCCAACATATAACACCTATGTACATAAATCTATTTCATAACAGTTTCATTTCACAGAAGGAAATCATCACGAAACTGCTATGAATTTTTTTCCATTTCATTCATCTACCAGTTATTAGCCAAGTCTAATCATACTAGCACCCACTAAATAAGAAAAAAAGATCAGGTGTTCTTTGCAAGACTTACCTGATACCTGGAATTTGCAAACTGCTACCCCAACATCATTGGAGATACTACATTCGTAGTTGCCACTAGTCTCCCGGCTTACAGTGTCCACTTTATATTCTGAATAGTCTTGTTGCTCTGTTGGAGGCACTGTTAGAAGACTACCATTAAATCTCCAGACAGCTGTGGCCACTTTCATAGGGCTTCCCTTTAACATGGTACATCGAAGGGTTACACTACGTCCCATGGCTTGTCGAATATCTTGGAAGATGGGTTCCACAACAGGGGAGACTACAGACCAAAGAAAGAAGAAATAGGTCTTATTCAGTGAGTTTATGGCGGATTATACCATGGACAAAATAGAAAGTGTATTAATGCAAAATATCTTTCCATGGGTGAACTTTTATTTAAATTCGTGTTCCATTTCATGTTATTAGCTGCCATCTGGGAATTCAGATTCAAAATGAAAACTTGAGTGTAAATGTATAAATTCATGGACATTATCCTATTTATAAATCATATGCATAAGTAAACAAATTGTTATGTGAAGAACCTTATTGAATATACCTGACAGATAAATAAATTGCTATACGAAAAACCTTATTTCAGTCAATAAGACTGCACCAGACATTAGAAAGGATGGATGGAAAAAATACATTAATAAACACAAATATCTGAAAGATACGGATAGTTGCTAATGTTTCCTACAGGATTAAACTCTGTATGTCTTATACCAGAGGAGTCATTCCTTAATTTTATTTAACAGTTCACCTACAGATGAAAATAGATGCATACCTCTTGGAGGTACCGGATTTTTTTCCTGCCACATAACAATGAACTGAGCATATCTAGTTTACAAGTTTATAAAGGTTCCCAACTGCAGGGTTTTACTACAGAAAAAGAATGGATTAAAGCCAGCCTATGATTAAGCTTGCTTTGCCCTATGATTTGAGATGGCCAGCTCCTTAGAGACTCCCACAAACAGGTAGCTTTGTTGAAGGTTCCCTTCCCACAACAATAATTAATCAAAAGCAGTGAAAAAGTGAAAATCAATTTCATCCTCAAAACAAGCATTGGAATGTTTGAAAAACTGGAGTGGCTTTTAAAGGATTTGACCTTCAGGTTCTTCATCTTTGTATATGACTCATATCAAAAACTGAACTAGTAAAACAAAAGGCAGGCTTAACAAATTAACATCTTAAGATAATTGCTCATAGTTTGAAATCCAGCAGGAGGTGAACTTTCCAAAGCAAGGATTAATTAAAGTAGCTTTTCCAGTTCTGGCTGCTCCAGATAGATCAAAACTGCAATCCCTACAAATATCCATAAGCAGTCCTGTCCTATGTGAGAATGTCAGATCTGGGGAGACTAGTTTAAAACACGATGCCAGGGAGTTCCTAGGACATTACACAATATTAAATCTAGTACACCAGGTAGGCCCCTATACCAATTCCCTGCACCAGAGAGGTGGGTTTCAGCAGGTTCTGACCAGTTCTGGAGAACTGGTAGCAGAAATTTTGAATAGTTCAGAGAACCAGTAAATACCACCTCTGACTGGCCCCGCCCCCATCTATTATCTGCCTCCCGAATCCCAGCTGATTGGGAGGAAATGGGGATTTTGCAGTAACCTTCCTCTGGAGTGGAAAGGGAATGGAGATTTTACAGTATCCTTCCCCTGCCATGCCCACCAAGCCACGCCACACCACGCCACTCCCACCAAGCCACGTCCACAGAACTGGTAGTAAATTTTTTTGAATCCCATCACTGCCCTGCACTTCAAAGGGCTGATACAGTATATTGTGGCTTTCAGAAGCTTCATAGGAACATAAGCCTTAAAAAAAAACCCAGAAAGAAATGCAAACTTAATGTGACAAATTAAGGTGGCTATGTTTTCAGAACACAATTCTTGTTTCAGAGTGGCCGATGGTTATCTGCTCCACATCCAATTGGTCCTTTAGAAGAGGGACAACAGAACCTTCCTTGGAACTGCAAATCATGCAGCTTTATGGTAAGATGTATTGTATTTCAGACCTGCAATATAATGGAAAGATTCACAGGGGAATTTGCTCTATCTCTCTTATATATTAACCCTTTTTAAAAATATATCAAATAAGCTTCCCACTTACTTTTTTAGTGGCCTTCCCTTAATTTATATGCAACTACATAACAGTTCTACTTAATTATAGTCATTATTGCTCATTTGCATTTATATTTTGAACATGAATTTGCCTATTTTAGGACAATGTTTGCCCCCTTTTCTTTTTGCAGCACGAGTGAGCCTCTATCCAAATGAGAATCTTGGGAACTCAGTAGGAAATAATCACATGCAAAGACCTCCCAACTGATATTTGTGGAAATAAGGCACACACCCATTTAATTCTACTCAAAATCTTGGTTCTCTGTGTTTTGCAGCACTCAAAAAATGTGTAAAATATTCATATCATGCTGCTTGAACTGTGTGTACCTTAAATATACTGCCCTGCATGTTAGTGTTTAATTATGCAGATGTCAGATGTTTCCTTTCTAAACTTTAAGAATTAAGCCACAAAGCTAGTGTATGTGATATGAGAAACAGTAAAAAAATGGGAACAAGGAAAGAGATGCTCGCGCATCAGCCAGAAACCACAAGCAATGGTTTCTTGGATGAGTTCATATTCAGAAACAGTTTACCGCAGTTTCAGAAACTGAGGTAAAAGTAATTAACTTCAACACCAAAATATTTTTGCAATAACTCAAGTTATACTTCACTTTATTCTTTAAGAAGAAATTGACTGATACTTGAAATTCTGTGTCTACTCAGTTTTGTTTTCGATCCTAAATAGTTTGTGAGAATTCACTTATTATCTTTGCTGGAGCAGGTTGTACTGTAAAGCTTTGTACTAGACAATCATAAAAACTCATAAACTATGTCTACTTCAGTAAAAGTATTATACAGCAGGAGGTTAAAAAAAGTAAGAAACTAACAAGTAGATAGACATTATTATTCCGTAAACCTTTCACTTTTTCACTCTAAAGAGATTAGCTAATCTGGAATTTATTCTTCAGCAAAAATGTTGCTCCAAAACATAAAGTCGACTGGAATGTGATTAAGTTCTAAAATCCACTTTTCCTTTTGTGCTGCAGACAAAGGCAAAATCTCACCAAATACTAATATCTGATTGCCTAACACACTTAAAAACAGGATGTTAGAAATCCTCCACAGTGTAAGTTGTAGGAGGGCCATCTAATAGCAGGTGTTTTAGACATCCAGTATGAGTCATGGTTGAGTGAAGACATCTATCTCTGTGAACAAGCAGAGTTGACAGCCATTGTGAAGAACGAAGGTGGATCAGTTCTTCAAAATTCAAATGTCTGTGGAACAGAGATGGTTTCTGAATTTTCTTACTGCCAGTTTGCTCAGGGTTGCACCTTGAGCGCATGGAGCAGTCAAAAGCATGTGCAGAAGCAAAAATTAGCTTCTGCGCATGTGCAGAAGCAAAATCAAAGATGGCGCCCACGGAGAACTGACAGAACTGACTCGGTGACATCATTGCGGAGGAATCTACCTCTGACATCCTCCATTAATTCTGTTTGTCACAAGCCAGTCGGGTGATTACATGACTCCAGGAACTGTGACAGTCAAAATGCGAGGATTGGTCACAAAGCTGGTTGTTGTTTTTTTACTCAGTATT
>JANHFT010005800.1:224947-243475 GCA_032467955.1 Pseudoxenodon macrops | reverse complement strand
TTGCTGGCTGTACACCGCCCTGAGTCTCTTGAGAGAAGGGCGGTATAAAAATTTAATAAATAAATAAATAAATAAAAGGCTGCTCAGTCAAGCCTCACCATGTGGCAGAAGCCACACATACGCACGGACTCACATTTTCAGTGAACCGGTTGCGATATGGGTTGAATCCCACTACTGGTGCTACTACATAGAGCAAACTGCAATGCTATTCCTTAGTTATTATTTTTCTAAATGCAAACAAGATGTGTTAATACTCACAGTGCCAGATACATGCATTTTAACCTATTTTCTCATAAACATATAAACAAAAATCCATTGAAAACCTATATAGATGAAAATTATAGACTGGCAGTCTGATCTGGCAGTTTGATCCAGACTGTCTGAAATGATGTAGAGTTTCCTGCTTGAGCAGGGGGTTGGACTAGAAGACCTCCAAGGTCCCTTCCAAATCTGTTATTCTGTTATCTTGGGAGGTTCTGGATATGCCATATGGACATTGAACCTAAAGTAATCACATTTTAGCATAGTAAGGGTTTAGCATAGTAAGGGAATCCATCCATCAAATGATTGTTTCAGCATTTTTTTCAAATCAAAACTGATTGTATTCCTGAACATTTATGGAAAAAATACTATATGGGCTTAATAAGCTGTGACTTAGAAACATATTAAAAATTCAAGCCTTCATACTACCAATTATATTAAATGAAATTAGTTTGAGCTGGCTTTACAAAATAAGGTTTAAAATGGTTATTTGAATTAGCCTTGACCCAAGAATGCTTCGCTTTTCTGGTCGCTGATGGAAGTTGTTCTTGTTTATAAAATAAACACTTAACATAACCCCTTCAAGAGGCAGTTTGGTGTAGTGGTTAAGGCATCAGGCTAGAAGTAGGGAGAGTTTGAGTTCTAGTCCCACCCTAGTCATAAAGCCAGTTGTATGATCTTGGGCCAGTTACTCTTTCTCAGGCCTAGGAAGAAGGCAATGGCAAACCATTTCTGAAAAATCTTGCCAAGAAAACTGCAGGGACTTATCCAAGCTGTCTCTGAGAATTGTTTGTGACTGAACTGAAGGAAAAACCTTAGACTGTCTACTGTGGACTTCACCCCATTCCTAAGAGTTCTGTAAGGGGCATGCATAAGTGCACCAGCGTGTCTACCATCCCTGTCCTAATATTCCCTTTTATTCGTATTCATGTATTCAAATCATGTTTATACTTATATATATTATCTAATATGTGCTTGACAAAATAAATAAATAATTAAAAAATAATTAAAAAACCCCATCCTTTCTTTAATTTTCCTTTTGGAGATTTTTTACCCCTTGGCTCTCTTTCTAATATCAACTATGTTTTTACATCACTTGTTCATTAATGAATCTCCCAAAGATATAACTATATTTATATGTTGGGCAAACAGGAAATGACTTATGTCACATCAACAAATAATACATTTATTATTGCGTAAACTTTCCTGGACCACAGACCCATTTCATCAGAGGCCATGAAGGTAAAGCCTAGTGAATGAAATCAGTCCTTTGTGACCACAGTCTGCAAACCAACTTCAATCTCTTATTTCAGAATTCGTTCTGCAGTTTACATCACTGTACATGTAATGGGACACTCTGAGGAATACCAGAAGGAAGAGGGCAGGAGTGGGTCCTAACTTACCTCGTCGCTGGTTCGATGCCTCCTGCGCCACATGGGCACGTGCGTGCTTTGCACGCATGTGCATGCGTAGTACAATTTTTTTTTAAAGGCCAAAAACAAGATTCCGACACATGCGCAGTGCTGGAGACTCGGCTTCTGCACATGCGCTGAAGGAAAAAAAACCAGAAACAATTCCAACAATCCCCCCCCAAAAAAGATGGCGGTTTCTGCGGACCAGAACTGGTTCTGTGACGTCACCAGCAGCTTACTCCCTACTCTATAGAACTGGTCCGAACTGGTAGGAACCCACCTCTGGAAGAGGGGAAATAACTTTTCAGAAAGGTAAAGAAAGGGAGAAGATTTTAAGTTTTGATGCTTGGCAGGCAACTAATATGCCTGACTGGCATTTCATCTAGTGCATGTTTTCTGTTGATTCAGTAGAGTAATGCACATATGCGTGCAGTCTGCTTCTTAGCATCCAGCTGTAATCTGAGCCTTGCCTCATCACTTTAAACTGAATGTGATCTTATTTGCTCTGCCTTATTGCTAGTGGGGGAAATTTAGACAACATAATTGAGGGCATTTGCTTGACTTTTTCCAAGTTTTTAGAAAATGCTTCTTTCTCTCTTTGCAGTCACAAAGCAGGGAATTGAAGAAAAAGCAAATACACTGGAATGATGCTTTCTGGCTATAAACATCCTCTTTGAGGATAGCAGTCCAGAGAAGGGGGCTGATAGTAAAATTAACATCTTTTCTCTTAATCTGCCAATCTCACATTTAAAAAACCAAAGTACCTATGTTATTCCTGATTTTCCCCCCTGATGATTTGGTATATTGGCAAAAAAGAGTTTAATTCAATATATATGGCCACCAGTCTCTCATAAGTGTCCCTGTGTGGGGAACACAGTTAAAATGGTAACATATTAACACAAAATGAAAATTTAAAATATGAGTAAATAAACATAATAACCAGAGAATAATCATCAATATTAACAATATCTCATGGGCTTACCCTTACTCTTAACCTCTGTTCTCTTGGGAGAACAGCCAGATCTTAAAAGCTTTCTGAAAAGCTGCCAGAGTTGGGGCCAATCAAATCTTGTGGGGGGAACAGTATTACACAGCAACAGAAAGGTTGCGCTCTTTGATCCCACTAGATGACAATTTAACAGAGGAGAGTCAGAGCATGCGCCTCCTGGCAGACCTGATGTGGCAGAAAGAGACAATCTGAAAAAGGCAGTTATTCAAATACCTTGGCCCCAGACTGTATATATATAGAGTGTACCAGTTGCCCATCTCAAACCAATTTTAGCTCAGGTTTTTTTACCAAGAAAATGAGAACTAGGATGGCATCAACGAGCAGGCAAAATAATTATAACAATAATGAGTCTTACTTTAGTTAAAATAATTTAATTACATTTACAAGGAGAAAAGTAAAGTCATGGGTCTAGGTAAAAAAATATGTACAGGAGGGAACAAAACTGGCTCAAAAGCAGCACATGTGCAAAAGACTTGGGTGTACTAGATGATCACATACTTAATGTGTCCAAATAGTATAATGCAGTTGCAAAGAACGCGATGATATCTTTAAAAATATTAAGCGAAACAGAGTTGAGACTGTGAGAAATAATTATTTCATTCTCCTCTGCCTTGGTTAGCTCTCACCTGGAATATTGAATTCAGTTCTATACATCCAGTTTTGTTTGTTTTTAAGTGAAGGAAGTCTGGAAAAGATCTGCTAGGATGAAAAAATGACTGGAAACCAAGTCCTAGAGGGATGCTTAAAAGACTTAGGCATATTTAGGTTGTAGAGGAGAAATTTGAGAAGGGACATATTACCGTAGCTGTCTTCAAATATCTGAAGGGCTGTCATATTGCAGAGGATTTGAACTTATTCTCACTTGCTTCAGAGGGTAAGACTAGAACTAATGGGATGAAACTTCAAGGATGTAGATACACTTTAGTCATTAGAAAGAACTTCTTGACAGTAAGAGCTTGTTGATCAATGGATTAGGCTATTGCAAGGAGTGGTTTCTTCCCCTTCACTGGAGATTTTTGAACAAAGGATAAATTATTTATCATGAACAAATTCTGCAGTGTTCAGGAGTTTGGACTTGATGAGCTCTTAAGTCCTACTTCCCACTTTATGATTCTATGTTATATATAAAAATGTTACTATAGAAATAAACCTTATTATTAAATCATATTTAACAAGAGCCAATAAATTGTGTGGTGTTTTCTTTGGGGGAGGGAAATAAGCTGGCAATTTTTATAATTAATTTAAATCCACTTGATGGTCATGAAGGTGTTTCACTTTTTTTTGGTGTAGAAATTAAAACTAAATTCAGTTTATCACTAGGTGTGTTGAACAATTCATTTAACTTAAACATTTATTGGTGTATGCTACCGATGCTTTGACATTTTGCATGAGTTCCAATTGTTGAGATCTCAAGGGTATGGAAGTATATATAAGTCTCATTCCACCTGGCATGTTGCATGACTGTTAAGCTTTTCCTATTCCATCAGGACTTTGGTCCAGATTGATATGGGAGACCTTTGTATTGCTAATGATTTTGTTGATTTTAATTTTCTGTTGAATATACATTGCCCAGAGTCATGAGTGGTTGGAGTGATGCATAGTTATTCCAAATAAGTTAATGAATAATACCTTTTCCAATATGAGCTCAAATATTATGTTCTTGTAAATCAGCAAAAGATTTATCATTTTTAATATTAAAAAACAAGAGAAAAATTATTTTATGTTCATTGGAAATCTCCAAGGACATTTAATACGGATCGGTCAACAAAAGATTTAAAAATAAATGATTGATTGTAATAACTATCATTTGGAGATGCAGTTCACAAGTTGCAACATAAACTCATATGGTCTGGGCATGTCCTATTACTGACACAATTTGGACTTAACTCTACAGAACGGTTAATGCTATGTGACATTCATAGAGTTGCAAAGGAATTATTTAGACCACTAAATCTAACCTCTTGTCCAGTACAGGAATCAGAATTAAAGCTTAGCCCTAGCTGCCACCTGAACATAATCTCTAAAAGGGAGGTCATTTGTTCTATTGTTAAATTGCTTTTAATGAATCTCCCCTCAACATTTAATTTCAATCTATTTTCCACCACTATTTTATATCATGCACTGTTGAATGTTGGAGAATAGCTCTTGACTTTATTATATTTGAAGAGTGCTTATTTGAAGAGTGTTATCACACACTCGGACCATCCTCCTTTGTGAAAGCTACTTTGCCTAGCTCTTTCAAATTCTTTTTATAGGGCATAGTTTTTAATCCTCTGATCACCCTCTCTGCTTTTTTCTGAACCAATTCCAGTTTGTCTGGGTTCTTAGAATGTGGTATTCAGAAATGGACACAATACTCAAGATGGGATCTGCCTCAATGTACAATAAAGTGAATGATTAATTTTTGTGATCTAGAAACGGTTGAGACAGCCTCAAATTGCATTTGTTCTTTGTGCAGTCACAACACATTGTGTTGATTCATATCCAGCATGTAATCAAGAGGATTACAAGTTCTGTTTCACAAGTTTTGTCACCAAGCTACGTATCCTCCATCCTACACCTGTGCATCTGATTTATGCTTATTAAATGACTTTTTTGACTATTAAATTTTATTCTGAGTTTTTCATTTATTAAACTCTTAAGATGTTTTTGAATTTCATTTCTATTTTCTATTCCACCCAAGAAATAAGGAATTGCCATTGAGTCTTCCCTGAAATAATTTTCAAGATACTTCCATTTGCTTGTAATGCCATTCGCATATTACTAGCTTATTAAAATGCCATAGGGTACTTTCTCAAATACTTAGTTGAAATCAAAATATATTATTAATATTATGTTTCCACAATGTGCTAACCAATAAAAAAGTTGCCAAAATTCATTTTTAACAAATCCATGCTGACCACTAGTAGCTGCTGCATTATCTTTAAGATGCTTACAAAACAATCCATTTATGATCTTTTATAGAATCTTCCAGACTATTGTTGTTAGACAATAACCCCATTCTCCCTCAACACCATTTTTGCAGATTGGGACAATATTTACATTCCTCCAAAACTCCAGCACTTCATCAGCTCTCTCCAGAATTTTCACGGATAAGATACTAAGGTTCAGCTAAACCATTACCAACTTATTTCAGTGTTCTGCATGCAAATCATTTGGCCTTGGAGATTTAAACCAATTCAGAATATATAGATATTCCTGATTATGTTTATATTCTTCTTAAGTATCAATCCTGTCCATTTCTCTAGTTCTTCACAACTACATGCTGGAAAATACACCCTTTGCTGAAAATGTACTAGATCAACCATTCACACTTTTTTTTTTACTCTGGAGAATCCTTGAAATTATTGTCAGATCTCAGTGAATACTTGCATAAGAATAGCAAAAATATGAAAATCTCATAATACAATTCACTTTTAAGCTACTTATGTTTTACAACAACGGCAAAGATGCACATCTGCAGCTGCATCATAGCACATAAACATTTCCAACACTGTGACTACTAACATTGAATGGTGCAGAAAGTTAAAAACAATGTTTGCTTGTTGTATTGGTCATGATCTCTTGTAAAACCCCTAGTGATTTCTCCTGAAACCTCAGGATTTTCTGGAATTACAACTGAAAATGGCTGTACTGCACTACACATCTTTTTAAAATTAGTACTCTCTATTTTTCTGGTACTCTATTACTGATATCTATTAGCATTTCTCTGTCTCAAATAACACCTAATACATGCTACTTAATTTACTATTGGTTACCACCCAAAGAGTAAAGCTCTCCTAAGAACTTGACCATACACATCTGAAACCATTCTTATGAATTGCAATCTTTCATTACCAGATCAAGATATTAGAAATCAAATTTCTTCTTGTTATCATTGGTTGTAATTCTCCCTTTTCATCTTCCAATCCTCTTCTAGGGTCTAGTATAATGGATGAGAATACTGCTTCTGTAAAGCTTCCATCTTAAACTTTTGAAGTTCCAGCTGATGTAGTTGTTATTTACTGGTACATATTATTTGTCTCCATGTGTATTAGTAGAAAGATAAATTCATCAATGGACTTAAGTAATTCTTGAAAGTTGTTGTGTCAAAACTCTGTGTCTGACTTCTGGTAAACAAATATGCTTCACAAGGCAATGGGCCCTATTGGCACTTTTTGGTAATGACAATGATCTTAACTCTTCCCTTTGCATTCTTTCAGAGTGCAGTTTAACTTCACTGCTCTATAGGGATTTGATCAGACTCCCTTGCTCAAACTTGAGAGAAGCTACCCAACACTCAACATATTTTTGCATTGCACGCTACAATGAAACTACCTAAAACAGTCAATTGCTCTCTATCAACATAAGAATATAGCTCCCTCTTATACCTACTAGAGTTTTCCACATTTCCTACGGCTTAAGACATGACCTGCTTTGCAGTTCTCAGCTAGGGGACACATTGGTTGTTGAGGAAACTGGCATTTCTATCCCAATGTATCTTTCCTAGATCCATTAGTTGTTCTGTTCTGCAATGTCTTTCTTTCTTTCACTAAAGATTTGGATACTATTTATATTATAAGAGTGATGACATTCAGTGATACAGAATATTCTCTAAATATTTTGCTTCTGGTTGTCATTTTATTTACTGGCTTGTCTCTTTTTATGTGATTCTCTTCCAATGGAAAGTTACTTTCTCGGGTATTTGTTATAGTGGCTCTTTGATATGCTAAATCTTCTCTTCTCTTCTCTTCTCTTCTCTCCTCTCCTCTCCTCTCCTCTTCTCTGTTAAAGTATGATCTCCCACTGCCCCAGACATTTCTGCTTTTCTATAAGGACTGTTAGAATTTTTCCCTTCCTGCAATACATGTCAGATTATTCTCACACAGGAAAATCATAAGCACTGCACAACATGACTACAGACTTCTGTTTTATTTTCACTTTTCTTCCTTAAGATACAGGTAGTCCTTGTTTAGCAACTATCTTGTTAATGATTGTTTACAGTTATGACAGTGATGAGAAAGTAACTTTATGACCAATCCTCACGTTTGACCTTCGCAGTTCAATAAAGCAAAGGAAAGCGGAAAGAAGATCATAAGCATACCCACAGTTTCACTTAGCAACTGTTTCCACTGTACCATAGAAATAGAAAAGTTTTACTTTTCCTTGTTCTGTTCTCAGGTTCTCAAATTAATCAAGAATGTTCATTTACAACGAAAATTCCATAAGGTTTCCCCTATCAAATTTCACTGCTTGTTCTTCCTCTATGAACGTACTCCCTGAAATATCCCTCCCGGGTAAGTCTGCTTACCCAGCAGAAAGCAGTCATTTGATTATTAAATGTGTATGCCACCTGACTCCCAAAAACCCTAGGAGATACCCACAACAGACAATTAGTAGGTTTCAGTAAACATCTTTGCAGTCAGCAACTATTCCTTTCTCACAATCCACATACTCAGAATATGTAGCTTCTCTGGTCATTCTCTTGTTTTGTTATTTTTCCTTTGAACTTCACTAGCAGATTTGCTTTCTATTTGCTCACTGTCCTTTAATCTAATTGTTGTTGAACATGCAGATCTTCTTCTTGAGTATTTTGAATTGATCACAATATCAATAACTGTAGATGTCTCATGTGTGAGATACAGCTAACATTATTATTGCTTTTAATACAGTGAAATGATAAATCTACACCTGCTTTTCAGCATTGGATTTATGATGTGCTTTGCCAATATTTCAATTGTTGTTGTTTTTTAAACACACAAATAAACAAAGAAGTAAACTTTTGAACAAGCTGCTTTGTTTTGGATATACACTAACAAAGTTTTTAATTTTCTTTCCCCCCCTTTAATTTTAATTATATCATACTATAAATAAAATTGCATGTGTATATACACACACACACACATAATATATATATATATATATATATATATATATTAGTAAACTTTGATATAATAAAATAATGTTAAAACATTTCTTCTATTCTCTGCAATTGTTATGAATCCAGGGCAGATGTGGGTTTCTTGGACATGCAGAAAGCAACCCAGTTGGCATCACATTGCTTGACATCAAAATAACTTGGGCCATTCAAGGACACACAGGACATCTTTACAGAGTGACATGCTCACAAAGCAGAGATTAAATAGCCACCCTTTCCCCAGGCAGACAGTTCATAAATTAAGTTTGGTCAGATACCAGTGAACACATTTAGGTTTCTATAATAGCACAAACATTGGAATATAACTGGGAAATGTTCTTAGGACAGTTTCTGAGTTGAGTATTCTACTGCCTTATGTTGAAATTGTATATTATATATTATAACATTTTAAACCACTAAATCTGAGATTTAAACTTTTCTGACTCTGTGGAAGTACACAATCTAGTAAGTCTAACATACCCTTATCTGCACACTAGTTTTGTTATTAAGGGAAAACAAAACAAAATTATCTAGTATGCAAAGTCAGTAAAGATATATAGGCTGCATCAAAAAGAATAAGTTCCTCATTTATACTCACACTGTACGTTGAGTTGCACCAGGGCTTCTCGAGGTCTAATGTTGAAGCCATTGTATCTGGCTGTCTGGCATTTATAAATCCCACTCATTTTTTGAGTCACCTTCTCAAAATACAACTTCCCATCGTTTGTCTCCACTGTCATGGTCCCTGAAGGCATAGGAGACTCTTTATCAACTCTGGACCAGATAATAGGAGGTTTGGGTTTCCCTCGGACTTCACACTGTAACTCTGCTCTCGAATCTTCACGGACGGTAATGATGGATTGACCCTTGGGCACCATGATGGTTGGAGGCACTATTGGGAAAAAGATGACAAGAACGAACAACTATTCAACAGCAATGTTTAAGAATTAGCTTAGTGGTGTGTGTAACAGGGGTGGGATTCTACAGGTTCAGACAGGTTCCTAGAACCGGTTGTTAACTTTCTAAGCAGTTCGGAAAAACGGTTGTTAGAAGAAATCTTTTGTTTTTTTCTGGGGTTTTTACAGGGTTAATCCTGTAAGAAATTACAACATTCTGGTGTTTCTAGTCTAAACTCTCTTGCCCTGCTTACAGAAACTGCCTCTCTGTTAATCCTTATTACATTCTAAGCCTAGACTTACTGTCACCTCTAGAACTTCTCTGGAGATTTGTTTTTGGGTTGACTTTCTTAAAGGGGAAGGGTTGTTTTATGATTTTTACACTGCTGTTGGGAGGAAATACTCTCCTGTTGGAGTTCTTCCAGCTGGATGCAATGATCAACACTTTGAAGAAATAATTGAATAAGGAAGCAGAGCTGTGGGAAAAAAGCTTTTAATGAGAAGGAACCAAGATGAGTGACATTCAGCAAGGTTTCTTGGCTAGCTAGAAAGATTGACATTCAAACGTGAGTTTACATACCCTTTCTGACTTTTGGTCTAAAACTGGTTTTTGGTGAAGCTCAATTCTGTGTTTGGTGATGTTTAATCCTGTTTATTGATGTGATAATTTTTCCTATTCAGCTTTGTTTGGAAGGAAAAATGTTCCTGAAAAGAAGCAGCTTCAGAAATCTGGCTAGTTCCTGTGTCTATTTGTTCTGGTAACCGGTTTAACAAGCAAGTGCTTTTTCTATCTAGGGAGGGGATCTTCCTTCATTGGCACTGATATTTTTACTGCCTTTCTGGGGGAGCATGTGATCTTTCCTTAAATCTGGAGGTTTCCTTAGGATATCTTATGAGGTGAGTGAGACCAGCTGGTATCTTTAAGTGGTGCAGATGAATTTAAGGATTGCTTTTCCTGGATGTGCTCTTTCTGGAGAGCTTAAATGACCTCTCTGCTAAAAGCATTCACTTTATGAGCAAGAGTTGACTGCTGATAGCTATCATTAAATTTTAACTATTTTAATTCCTCAAGGTGCTCTGGCACCCTACCTGATTTGTAACTCCAGCTTTCAGGTATTTCTAATCTAATGATTGATATTTAGGGCAGCTTTTTGCAAGCAAAGAAGCTTTTTGTATTTTTGTACAGATAATCCTTGACTTACAACAGTTCATTTACTGACCATTCAAAGTTACAATGGCATTGAAAAAAGTGACTTATGACCATTTTTCACACTGATGACCATTGCAGCATCCCCAAGGTCACGAAAAGCCAGACAAGAAGCAGCCCTCGATGTGAGTGGCATCGAATTGGCCATGCCCACCCAGTCACATTACCATCTGGCTATGCCCCCAAATAAGCCATGTCCACAGAACCGGTTGTTAAAAAATTGGAATCCCGCCACTGGTTCTCTCCATGATTAGCCTTCAGGTGCTTTGGAGGTAGACCCCTTTTTCTGTGTGGCAGGCCCTCTAATATTGGAACACTGCTGCCATGTGACCCCCCCCCCAGACTTTCTTTTCATTAAACTAGACATATCCAATTTCTTCAACCACTCTTCATATGTTTTAGCCTCCAAGCCCCTAATCATCTTTGTTGCTCTTCTCTGCACTCTTTCTAAGTCTCAACATTTTTTTAATCTCATGGCAACCAAAACTGGATACAATATTTCAAATGCAATATTCCATTATTAACATAACATCAATATGTGGATTGTTGAAACAGCTATTGCAGTATATTGACACACTACACTTTGAATCAATTATTTGCTTCTTCCAGATTTATCTGCATTTATCTCTCTGAAACTCTATTTGTATTTCTTGTGTCAATCATGCTTTTCTTTTCCTCCTGCAGATAGTTATTCCCATATTATCAACTATTTATTTATTATTTATTTATTTCTATAGCATTGTTAGTCATCACTTGAAATTAGGTATTGCACCAGACTAGAAAAGCTCACATATAATAAGGCCATCTTTTTCTTGCAAGAAAAATAATTGGTATTTAAGCATGACTTCTATTCTACTTTAATACTTTTCAGTCGTATATCAATTTACCATCTAGACACCTTACTTCTGACTGAATAATACTTCCCATTTTCAGTTTTTGAAGATATTTAATTTAATTTAAATTTGTACTCATTAATTCTTAGTTCAGTTCAATTTTGATCCAGTCTGCATTAAAATGGCAGAACCAGCCTCTAGCTTTGAAAATTCTCTCTGGTGGGACGGAGCAATCTTTACCATTAGCTATTGAGATTCTTTTTTTTTTATACATATGGAGATTTTTATTTATTTATTTCTCCCAACTTACGCAACACGTGTACATGTTTTTCTTAATGTCATGTTTCTTTATTATATTTAAAACACTTGAATCATAGAAGTTATATATAACGATGTCTGATAAAGGTCTTTATTTTAAAATGGCACTTTCAATAGTGTGCACTCTTGTTTAAACAATTTTTTATGGGGTTTTTTTGAGAAAAGCTGATTAAACATCTGTTGATGCTGAGTCTTTGGAAGCTGAACATGCCAATATATTCCCAACAGATACCAGAACATATCTCTTTTGCATTCCTGTGTGTTAGTCTGGTGCTGGCAGCCATGAACAACAAAGATGTACCAAAAAGCAGCAGCTTTAACCAACAATCTCTTCCATTTATTGTGTGGGCTGTTGCTAATATTTTTGCATTTTGCATTCTTTGTTATGGTAGGAAAATAAAAGAAACACAATTTGCTGCTTGGTGCTGACACATGTAAAAAGGACTAAAACACAATAAAGAACAAAGGGAAAGGGGGGGAAAAACCCAAGCACAATAATTCCCAGTACACTCAAGTGTGGAAACAGTGACAGGTTGTGCTTTGCATCCTTCAGTCAGTGAACAGTCTAATTTCCAGGATGTCATGCATTTCCATGGCAGGCTGAACATTTTCTTTCACAAGCTGGCAAAGATCTGTTGAAGAAAACAGAAGGTGACCTGGATTTTTTTCAGGCTGACCCTGCACTGATGAAGCCAGAATGAAGGAGCAAATTTCTCATCCAGTGAAAACAGAATGACTGATTGCAAGCATGTGGAGTGTTTATGATTAATCCTATTAAATCTAGAGCCAGTGACAGCATTCAACTGTCACATCTTTGTACTCTCAGGGACAAGCAAAATGACATCGCCATAGTGGCCCTTAACGGTTCCCAAACTTTCTGTTTCCTCTCTTCTGTATGTGGGTGAATATTATTCTATGTGGGTGGATATTGACAGTTATAAGGCCATTTTTTTTTTCTTCTTTCACTTAATAACAGAAAATCAACCTCTTGTCATTGTTTTCACTTTCCTCTGGCCTTTTTGTATGTCTGTAATTGTTTATACTAGACCTTCTTGACATTATAATTAGCATCATAAATCGGGAAAAATATTGGGAGTTCTGCTTATAATCACTCATGTACTAGTTATCTCATGGTTGGATTACCGTAATGTGCTGTGCATGAGCTTGCCCTTGGAGAGTATCTGTAAACTTCAGCAAGCTCTAAATGCAATGACATGCGATGTGTGATCCCTCAAAACCTGTTTATGCCTCAGATATGAAGGACTTAGGGCACCATTGGTATTACTGAGGTGGCTCCATTGTTGTTGACATTTGTTACTGTCTCTTAGCCTTGTGAGAGGATTTTCTAAACATCTTTTAAATAATAATTGTATTTTATATATATATTAATTTTTTATCATCTTGTTGTACATCACCTGAAGTCACTTCTTCATGACAAGGATGAACTTTGACAAATAAGTAAATAGAAGTGAAAAATAAAAATAGCTCCTGTATTCCAAGTGCAATTGATAAAACACAAAACGATAAAGAGAACTCCCAAAAATGAATTTGTACGAGTCTGCTCATCTTTCACAGACTTTGACAGAGACATTAAGTCTGACCTTTGTTGTACTTAAAAGCTTTGGTTAGTATCTCTAACTACGAGGTTAAAATGAAGGAGGGAGGGAGATAAATGCAAACTTCCAGTTTCCAAGAAAAGGATATTGAGCTTCTGACTAGGGAAGAAGACATGGCATCTTTCTGGAGAGGTTTTACCCCTTTCCTAAGTTATCAATTCCAGTCAAAATGAGGATAGAATTATAACAATATGTCATAATGCTGTTTGAGCATTTAATTCTACTTTTGCTCAAAATTTCAATAAGATTGACCTATTTATGACAACTAGTATAAGGCAAATATGGCACCCAACTCTTAGTAAATAGCAAAGTAAATAAAAGTTACTTGAGTCTACAAGCCAGAAAGTAGAGAAAACTAAGAGTTTCTGCTAAGGAAAATCCAAATTTTCACAAACAATGCTTAGTTGCAAAACTGTTGGTATTTGTTGTGAGGAAATCTCCAGTTTTCCTGTAGTTTAAATTGAATGGCCCAGAAACAGAAAAAGAATTAAGTAACCTCTCCAATTAAAAAAAAGAATACCTGATTGAGAAGTTGGACTGGGGTCATATCTTGCTCTCATTCCTAGAGTACAACTGCCTGAATTTTGTTCCCTCCGTTCTGCCTTTAGAAAAATGACTTAAGACATTTTGTAGAGCTGTTTTAACTTGGCTGCTGCTTCAACAAACACTTGCTCTAATTTTCAGTTCTTTTGTAAGGGTGATTAAAAAAAATGTTTCAAGCCACTGTACCTTTTATAGAATAAACAAAAAAATCCTTTAAATAAATAATTGTCAAAGAGAAGGTAGGAAAACTGAAACTGGAATGTCACTGGTATGAGGTGCTTTGTCTATCAGGACAACTTAGGGTGAAAAAAGGAAGAATGATTACTGGGGAGTGTTATTTCATCACAATTTTTATGTTCTTGCATGGCTTCCTTGTTTCACAGAGATTGGTAATAACTGCTTCTCATGACAGAAAATGTTATTTGTAGCAGGAAGCCAAACTATTGTTTATTAGGGAATAGATGTTAAAAAAATAACTGGAAGAAGACAGTAACATACACACAATAATTGTAGGTGGAAGAGATAGAAACCTCAAATACAGCACATGGAAAAACTTCAAAAATATTAAGCATGTTTCTTTATGACCTTTCTCCTTGTTTAATGTCCAGTATAATCCTGAATAACTTGGAGATCATGTTTTACAGTATTCCTTGAATTAACTCCATTTCTAATGAGACATCATTAATTTCAGGCATCTTAGAAATATTAGTTCAAAGTGAGATATAATCCTAATGTTGCCTAAGCACTCCATCATCATTGAATCCAACTTTAAAAGATAAGAACAGCAATAGCATTTTAGACTTATGTATCATCCCATAGTGCTTTACAACACCCTGTTTTTGTTCTTGTTTGGTATCCTAGTTGTTGATGAGTATTCAACTTTTCTCGCAGACCAAATCTTTGTGCCTCTATCCATCCTCTGCATCATAATCATAGCTGTACTTTTGCAAAATCTGGAATTTCTTTGCTAATTTTCCGCATTTCATCCTCTAGATTTAAACACAGTAAATTTTGATGGGTTCTCTTCTCTTTTCCATAAAGAGTTGAGCAGGACTTGGGCCATTTCACCAGGAATCCAGACAATTTTATATTCATGCTATCAGAATTCATTACATTTTTCTATTTGACTGTTCTTTCTGCAAAGCTGTTTCATGTCAGGTGGTAAAATGCTATTTGAACACTTTCATTCCATTTTTATTCAAAACCACAATACAGTTTGGCATTTTATCTGTGGCTGCTATAAAAGTCTAATTATGGCAAAACCTCTGACTTTTTTAGAATTCTACAAAAGTAGAATTGTAAAATTCCTGGGCTGCACATCTAGTCATTTTCAATTATCATCTGCTACAATCACAAACATTTTCCCTAAGGTGGGGGGAGTTGTCCTGACCATTTTCATATGTACAAAGATGCTGGGGACACTTGATGTTGTTGGCATAAGGGACATGATTGGACATCTTCTTCCAGTCATGGATTCCACATTCAACTACAAGCCAAAGCTTTTGTTCTAGAAATTCCAAGATACTTGTTATGATGTAATTGCATCGAAACTTTGTATTCTCAAAGCCCCTTGAGAATAACATAATTTGCTTACCACTCAATATGCAAGCATGCTTGAACTAAAACTCAATTCTATTTCTTAAATTGTGAAATTCTGCTTCATGATTTTTATAGATAAATTGTTGGATGTAATGCATCCAAATTGTTGGATGTAATATTATGGATAGGGCAGGATTCTATCTAGTATAAATTCTAAATTTTCAATTGTGTTTGGCAAAGAGATCCAGATCTGCTTTAACTTTTTGGTAAGTTCCTTCATTTGTTCCCATCACAAATGCTTCTGGATATGTTTCTGTGCTTTCATGTTGACTATTAAAGTGTAAAAATCACTTTTAAAGGTAGCATTCAGTCTTCTGCTATAATATAAATAGTGTGATCTTCCTCTTTAAAGACAAGCATTTTGCTTCTTTGCCTTTCCTTCTGACTCATTTAATTGTGCAATCAAATAGTTCTCTTTTCGCTGTACTAAATGTTCATTCTAGAATTTATAACACTGAAACTGTTTATATGTTCATATATTGAAACTAAGGAGCTTTCCACAATGAAAACACCTCTCCAATTCTCTAATATTTGAATGTGAGTTCTATAACTTGTTTATTGGTTTCTGCAGAATATCCTTTTATTTGATGCTAAATAATGTTGACAGCATTACCATCTGTATAGTTTGTTTCAAGTCACAGTAATTTCTTTTACATGGGTAACATCCACAACTATACAAATCTGTCCTGTGACATATCCTCAAGAATATTATCAAAAGTGAAATGTTCCATCAGTTTTTTTAATCAGCAATATATCACTTTCACCATCTTCCTTCCTTCAGGTATGGAATTTTAATCATTCAACTATTATACTTGGTTGGAATCTATAATATTCAAACAGAATCTTTTGCAATTCTGAAAAACTTTTGTTTCTTTTGTGGCAGCAACAGATATTAGCACTATCAAATCAGGGTTGCAAAAATTTGGATAATTCTTTGAGGACATTAAAGAGATTTAAAAAATCTAACTCTTTATTTCCATCTGTTTGTCAACCAATGTTTGCCATCCAGATCTGGTAGTCCTAACAAATCAAGAGGACACATGGCTTACTCCAATACACAATAAGGAAAATTGTTTGTTCTCTGTAATTTCAGCTTGGGTCCTCAGTCACTCTACCTATGAGGGTGAAGGTCCATTCTCCAAGCTTGTGGGTTGGTTTCTGAACGTTTTGTTTACTAGGTAACATCTTCAGCAGAGTTTACAGGATGCCAGTGTCAGTGTTCTCCTGACCAATCACAAGACACTCACTTGATACACCCACACCTCACCCATTACAAGACCTACTGACCACATGAATCCCTTATAAACAGAAGAACACCAACACTGACATCTACTAATATAGGAATATAACTGATGAAATTATTAACTGCTGATATTCTTGCATGCATAATTTGTTAAAGATGGCATTTCAGATCTTCTCCTAGGATCTGGTAGACTTAGATTTAGAATAATTTTATTGTCACTTTGAATGTACACTAAATGGGCATACATTAAAATGAAATTTCATTGCATACAGCTCTCAAAGGGTCACCACCTCCAATATACATTACATAAACATGACAAAATAAATAAATAAATACAAAATTATGCATATATCGACATATATTATGTGACACAGAGAAACAACACAGTCTAGTCCGGATGTATACATGTACATGGTGAGAAAAATGAATCTTGCAAGTTTACCAGATGGATGGCATAGGGAACAAAGCTCTTACATGAAGATGATTACCATCAATAAAATTGATATGAGTGACATGTTAATTTGAGTAAACTTGATGGAGAAATGGAATTAATAATGGAACAAATATGAGACTGTAGTTATATGTAGTTAAATATGTTATGTAGTTGTAAAAATATGAATATGTTCTGACAGCAGAATTTGTAGGTTGTGTATGTGTGTGGCATAAAGATTTAAAATTAAAAAACTATTTAAAAAAATCTTATCTCACATATCTGTTGAAAAAAAGCACCATTAAAAGCTGCTAAAACTGAAGGAAAAAGAACAAATTTGATTTTCATTTCATTATGAAGGGTTATGAGCCATGGTGGCACAGTGGTTAGAATGCAGTACTGCAGGCTACTTCTGCTGACTGCCGGTTGCCTGCAGTTCGGCATTTCGAGTCTCACCAGCTCAAGGTCGACTCAGCCTGCCATTTTTCTGAGGTTGATAAAATGAGGACCCAGATTGTTGGGAACAATATGCTGACTCTGTAAACCACTTAGAGAGTGCTGTAAAACACTGTGAAGTGGTGTATAAGTCCAAGTGCTATTACTATTAATCTCTGGCTAACAGGTTGACAATCAAGAAATATGTATCTATAAAAATTTCTAACTGGAATAGAACAATAAACTTGCTCTAGCATAATTGATGTGTAATCCAGATGAGGAGGTAGAGTTAGGTTTCTGTGTATCCCTTTGCTGCCATCTAGAAGTCAACTCAACTTTTGTAAGCCAGCAAAACAAGTCTCAGGTTTTCCAGAATGTGTTTTTTTTTTCCCCTAGGCAAGAAGCAAAACAAATCTTAGAATGAAATTGGAAGAAGAAGTTGTTGAAACTACATCAATGTCTAACCAAAGTCTCTGGTTAGACTTTAATATGTGAAATTCTCTGTTAGATAATGAACAGATTTTAGATTGCACTAAAGCTATTGGTAAAAACAAAAGTACTGCATCATTTTTTTTAGTAGCAAAGTTCTAGCTGGTTGTTTTTTTCCATCCACGTCTGGGATGAAGCAGGACCCATAACACCCTGTGAGGCAAAGAGCAAAAGATGCAGGAAAGAGAGAGGTTTGATTCTGTAACCATGGAATTGAAGCCTTATTGAAAAGAAGGACTAACGGAGACATGATAGCAGTGTTCTAATATCTCAGGGGTTGCCACAAAGAAGAGGGAGCAAAGCTGTTCTCCAAAGCACCTGAGGGCAGGACAAGAAGCAAT